>JAQQZR010034348.1:0-19980 GCA_030068235.1 Notoglanidium macrostoma
TGTGTGTGTGTGTGTGTGTGTGTGTGTGTGTGTGTGTGTGTGTGTGTGTGTGTGTGTGTGTGTGTGTGTACAGTGTATTTATAACCTTATGGGTACCTTCAGTGGGTCTCCTCACAAGGATAGAAAGATCTGACTATTTTGACCATGTGGGGATATTTGGATGGTCCCCAAATGATAAAAAAAGAGCGAGATGTAAAAAGTTTACTTTTCATTATAGAGCTTAAGGTCAGGGTTAGGTTTAGGTACAAGGCATTATTGATTATGTCAATGGAAAGTTCTGACAATCATAGGAATATCCTTTGTGTACGTGTGGGTGGGTGTGTGAGTGTGAGTGTGAGAGAGTGAGAGAGAGAGTTCGCACATGTACGCGGGTGATGACAGGATGTTTATGGGGTTTTTGACTGGTGAAGGTAAAAGCTAACTGGTATGTGTGCCTTTTACAGCCAATTAATCCCTTTGATCATTTGTTTTTGAGTGCATTGTGTTCAGGATGTCTCTTAGCTGTACAGTGTTCACATAAAGTACATTTCTCCACATGTTCATGCACTTCTTTAATATCAATTCACAATGACATAGACCTTGTACTTCCTAGTGCTATTACAGGGAAATTCCTGTGTTTTATGTTTGTTGGTTTTGTTTTGCATTGTTTTGTTGTGTGTTTTTTTAATTGTTATTATTGTTATGTGCTTAGAGACTACGGATTGAAAGACAAAATAAAAAAAGAAATGCATAAAACACTCTCAAACAGAATATACAAATGAAAAAAGAGAGCAATTACTGGACAGTTAGTTCATGCTGAAGACGGCATAGCAATTGCAATATTAGGAATGTGACATTTGCACTCACGCTGTTTAACAAAATGTCTCACAGCAGAGAAATGCCTAATGAGTCAGTTTGCTTTTAACCTTTTGAGAACAATGCAGACAAATCCTGCTTCGTCAAAAATTCTCATGAATTAATTTACATGTTTCACATAAATAGCTATTCATCAGCATTATGGATGTGACATTAAACTGACAAGTGTTTGTGGGAGTCTGTACATTTTAGCAAGATGTATAAGTTTTATTCTAAGTTTGATGAATTTTGAAGATTTCTTTATTCATGTGGCATAATTATTTGTGCTGTAATGTTTAAACTGTTGAATATGGAAATAAAGCTTGTACACTTGGATGATAGAGATTCTGTGTTCAGATGTTTCAGTGCTCAGCATATTAGTTTCCTGCATTACATTTTCAGTACCCCACAGTATGTTGCGCTGAAAGCTACAGAACATTTTGTTCTCTGTAACATGAAACGTAAATGGAATATAGCTGTTTACATCCGCGTGGCGCTGATGCTGTTTATCCTTTTCAATCCATCTGACCTGAACCCTCTGTGTTTGCTTCAAATTGCTCTTAAGCACCTTTCATTAAAATAATTTTAGTTCAGCACCGACTCAGCAGATGTTGTTTTGAAGTTACTTTCCGCAGCCGACCTATGTCACTGGAATATTTTTTTCAAGTAATTAATAGTCAGACCGGCTCTGTGTGCTCCGTTAGTGACTTGTGACGCAGGGCACCAATTGAGCTCATTCTGGTCTAATGAATTGTGTGGGTGGTCTGTTTTTCATTTCTTTGCAACTTGTTTTCAAAGAAACCTTTGCTAGCATATGTGAGACGGAGTGTGCTTTCCTCGGTAATGACATTAGAGGGTAGACATCAGATCTTTTGAAATAAGTGGGACAAACGAGACAATATCCGTGTTTTAAATATTAAGGAATAAAGTGTGGCCGTGTGTGGTGTTGAAGGAAAATAATCCATCCATCCATCCATCCATTATCTAGAATGCTTTATCCATCTGGGTCGCGGGGAAGCTGGAGCCAATCGCAGCATCTTCGGGTGAGAGGCGGGGTACACCCTGGGCAGGTTGCCAGTCCACCACAGGGCCAACACAGACAAACAGCCACACACGCTCGCATTCACACCTATGGGCAATTTAGAATAGCCAGTTGACCTAATCTGCATGTCTTTGGACTGTGGGAGGAAACCGTAGCACCCGGAGGAAACCCACGCATACAAAACATGCAAACTCCACACAGAAAGGCACCCTGGGTGACCCGGGGATTGATCCCAGGACCTTCTTGCTGTGAGTGCTAACCACTGAACCACCGTGCCACCAGGAAAATAATCAATGCTGATTATTAAAGTGTAACTTCACTACAAGCTCTAAGCCTAACTCCACCCACTGCATCATTTTGAAAAATGCTAAAAAGTGGCAATGGTTGAGAGGGGGAAGGGGCGAGGAGAGGGGAGCAACGAAGAGTTGCAAGGTACCTATGCCACACATGTGGAAGAATTTTCCCCTCTAGAATTCCCTGAAGCGGGCATTAGTGTGGTGGAGGACCACGGTGGACCCGAGCCTTATCAATGCATATATTTGAAAATGAGTGCGGTTACACAGACTCCCACTCAAGGGCGGGAGTCTCGAAGTTACTCTCTCACCAGCCTCTCTTTTTTGTCTCTATCTTATATTTAATAAGACAAAAAAAAAGTGCCAGAAGCAACTGAAGAAACTGATTCCTCCAAAAACAAACATCTGCTTAACATAAACAGCTCTCAACAGAAAGCTTCATCATATCAAGAATTACAGGTCTTTTTTTAAATTACATATGTTTCAGTAATCTGTGTATTAGTCTGAGATTATGGGGAGCATCTGCTTTACAAGTCCCTGTGAATGAGCTGTTACTGTAGAAACTATAAAGTATTAGAATGAGGACATTCATGTAAAGCATTAATATAAATCATTTGACAGGAAACTGCTCTGACAGAAATGAAATGAATCTGATTTGAGAATTCAACAGCACTGTGTTACAAATATCTTTATTACAATATATTTATTAGTCAAGATTTGTGAAATGGATGTCGGAGCTGTTAGTTTAATTAACATAAATTATGTAATTAGGACATAAATGACATTGAATAGTACATACGTTTTTTTGGATGTCATAATATTTCTCTGTGCAAATTATAAAAGCACAAACATCATGGATGTCCAGGGCTGTACAATGTGACATACAGCTCTGGGGGGGAAAAAAAGGTTTCTCTGGTTTTATTCTTTATAGGTATGTGTTTGAACATAGAACACAGAGGCAGAGTATGATGAGCACAAAATACACTAGATAGTAAATTAACAGACTTTTATTATGAAGAATAGTTGTGGAATGGTAGAGAATAAGTAAGATATGAAATCAAATTTTAATAAAAAATAAGCACAATAATGATAATTTAAAAAAAACAACAACAACAAAAAAAAACAAGCTGCTGCTGAGGTACACATTTTCACGGTCAAAAATCAGAAGCATTAGTTGATTGAGATATCCACATGTTGATTTAATTACAATCTCATTTCATTTCACTATATACTTTTATATGATGATGGAGGGATATTTTTTTTTTAATCAGCATTATTTATTATTTTGTTATGCATAATTAAATAAATAAATAAATAAAAAAGGGTTGGCAACCCCAACATCAAACCCCAACATCTGTTTGTTTTCACTTGGGCTTGCTGATTGCATGATTTCTGGCTATATATCTGGTATAAGTCTTTCATGTGAATTATTTTGAGTTGGCAAAAAGGTTGGCAATCTGAACAGCATGGCAGTAATAGACTCACATACCAGCACTTATCATTACCCTCTACTCTTCATCGATCTGAATTTAACTGCACTTTAAGGAGGTTCTTCATGCTGAGATGCAACATTCTGGTGACAAAGTACGGCCTTGGTGATTCAAATAAACCCATAGGTTGAAACTACTCACTGTACCAGTATACATGCCCTTGACTTTTATTTTTTTTTTTTTGACGTAACCATTACTGTCACTAAGCACAGGGGGGAACTGTTGGGTGTCTTCTTTGCTCTGTGTGCTTTTTTGCCCCCTGTGGTCTAACATCAGTCAACACCATAGCAATAATTACAGCTATATATTGGTATGTGGCTCAAGAGCTCAACACTTCAAGGCACAGGAAGTTAACCACAAAGCAGTTCTGTAATACTGTTAAGCAACTACATTAATATAATATATTGGGAGCTACTCGACCTGGAGGCAGGCTATATATGGAATATAAAAAGGATCGCTAGTGTATACAGCTAGTATTTATATATATAGCATAGCATAGTATATAGTAGTATAGTATAAATATATACACATCCATCCATCCATTATCTATACTGCTTTATCCATCTGGGTTGCGGGGAAGCTGGAGCCAATCCCAGCATCTTCGGGCGAGAGGCGGGGTACACCCTGGGCAGGTCACCAGTCCACCACAGGGCCAACACAGACAAACAGTGACACACATGCTCTCATTCACACCTATGGGCAATTTAGAGTAGCCAGTTGACCTAATCTGCATGTCTTTGACTGTGGGAGGAAACCCACGCATGCACGGGGAGAACATGCAAACTCCACACAGAAAGACACCCTGGGTAACCCGGCGATCGAACCCAGGACCTTCTTGCTGTGAGGCGACAGTGCTAACCACCACACCACCGTGCCGCCCCATATACACACACTCTTCAAAAATAATGAAATCTTTCTACTTTAAAGAAAAAATAGCACAGTAAACAGTAATAAACTAAAAAAAAAAAAGTAATTATTCGCTGTGATGCTTTTTTTCCTTAAATAGTAGTCCCAGATACAATGTGTGCTGTGTCTCTTACCTAATATGTTGCATAATATGGAAATCTAACATGTTTTTGTACTGACTCAATAATTCATAAAATTAATATCTATAAAAAAATTATCTAAAACAAAAAAATGTTGGTGCCTAAGACTTTTGCACAGTACTGTATATAAAAATCTCCCTCTCACGTCCCTAGTTGTTGTACCTGGAATCTGTAGGAAACACTGTCCAAGTCTGGGAGTCACAGCCCCTAATGCTCTTATTATCATTGGACCACTTTGGACTTCACCTTCCACATCTATTCCAGTTATTTGTTAAGGTCTTGTTACTTCTTAATCTTCCTCAAGTTCCTTTGCTAGTAGTTCCATTGCTAGTAGTACCTTACACTTAATTGGAGTACAAAAGTTTCTATTCATCAAAGCCAAAAGAGTTAAAAAGAAACATTTTAAGTAAGAAAAATAAGTGTTCAATTCTGGCTTTACTGGCAGAGGGATACAGTGTTTACAGATACATCAGGTTGCTTCCATCCTCAAAATTTCAAAGACGGCAATACATAAGAACATGGTCAAGCAGCAGACATATGGGGACAAAAAAGTTAACAGATTGACAGAGGGAAAAAATGTCTCTCCATTGCCTAGGATGATGTCACCTCCTTTGAATGTTACTCAACAACCATAGGATGACATCAAGAGACCTATAAATAGGGTGGGGGTGAGTGGAGGATCACAAGATCAGGAGCCACTCATCTCCAGACCTGAACCCCACTGGAATGTGATCAAGAGGAATATGGATGAATATGGACAAAGATGAGCTGATTGAATTTTTGTGCCAGGAGTGGCGTAAAGTTGCCCGAGAGCAATGTGAAAGCCAATACATAGATGTTATATTATCATCAGGTCAGGAATTCTTTGCTCTCAGTTGGTTAGCCCCATAATTTTCTTCTTTGGTGTTGTTTAAACATTGTCATGCCCTGTTAACAGAAAGATCAGTAATCATTAGTATGAATAATTTCAATCTGAATTTGGAATTAACTGTGCCCCACACCATCCATCAGTCCCACAAAGAGCAAATTCTGTGCTTGTATTCTTGTACAGAATTTCTTAA
This sequence comes from Notoglanidium macrostoma, assembly GCA_030068235.1. Lineage (NCBI taxonomy): Eukaryota > Metazoa > Chordata > Actinopteri > Siluriformes > Auchenoglanididae > Notoglanidium > Notoglanidium macrostoma. The sequence goes on from JAQQZR010034348.1 coordinate 5,767, forward strand.
AGGCTTGCTGTTATGGACATAGAGAAAACTCTTCTTGAACTGCTTAAACTGAAAACATATTCTTTTAATATGAAAATTCCACTTGTATGGGAATTTTTTTTTCTCAAGTGGGTGTGAATGGATTAAAGTTAACAATAATCAGAGTTTAGTCATAATAACTGTATCTGCCTACTGCTATGCTTCTGAAGAATCATGTAAAGACATTTCTGCCCAGAAGGTGTTTTTTTTCCACACCTCTTATGTTACATATGGTGGAAGATATAAATACTGAAAGGTCAACTGAGAAAAACACTATGCTGGAGGTGTTATGTGTGCTGTGAAATGACACTGTAGTTTCCACTGAACAAAAAGGAAATAAAAAAAGAATGCTAATCTGACATAATCGGATCTGGAATTTTAAAGTGGATTTTATCCACAATTAAACCAAAATAGCTTGAATTCAGTGTACATTATTAGCCACATCATACTAATGCATATACAGTTCTAAAAAGTTTAAAACATATATTTTGATAAAATTTTACATTTAACTTTTACATTTTTCCCTTCTCCTGCGGGCCATAAACATAATGTAGCTTGGAAAAATCTACACTTCTTTCACCGAATAATACTAAAAGGTTGATTCCATTATTATCCAAACTTCGCAGGCCAGATTAAGAGAGATTTCCCAAGGTGTGATACCGCTAAAGCAATCTCCAAATTGCTTATCATAAATTAAAATATTAACAAATATAGCATCTTCATTTCAAAAAGTAAAAATAGTGGGAATGCGGAAAATTAGAAAATGTTCACCGAATTTACATAAGCTAATTTGTTTTATTATTGCTTAGCTGTTCATGGGAAATCAATATACTAATTCATAAATAATCATAATTCTGTGACTGGTTGCAGTGGTCAGACAGTTCCAGACACTTTCATAATGATGTTAAACTTAAACTTAAAAGTCTAGCATCCGTAAATGACGCACATTGTGGAGGTTGCAAATTAAAATTTTGTATCTTTAACAAGAGTAGGAACCAATAGCAACAATAATTATTTTACATTTAATGAGACCCCTAAGTGAGACATGTCACATTATCACCTCCTGATTGCAAAAGAAATAATAACTAAATACAATAGTGGGAGAATATACTGAGACTATACTGAGCAACCAAGATTTTGTTTTCTAAAATGTAACACTATGCTGTTGGGTATCATAATCAGAAATTTTTTTTTGCAATAACTGCATACTATCAAATCACTTTTCCATGCTAACAAAAGATGGTTGTGATTACAGGCAATAAGAAGGAATCATTTGTACATGGAGCCCCATGTCTGCAGTGCCAATTTCATCTCAGCTAAGTAGCTAACCTTTAGATCAGTGAAGTTGGCTTGCTAACTAAGAATTTAAAGGCTTAGCTTGCTAGCTAACGTGACCAATTTGTTGCTTTAATAAACCTATGTAGCCTAAAATCAACATCAAGAAACTAGCCAGCTAACAATAGGTTACATACTTACTAAGGAGCTGCCTATAATGGACATGTTTGATTAGCTAACCTTTTTTCAGCTACCAAATGAATTTATGGCATCATAAACAATTTGAAATTTTAGCTAATGTTAAACTAGTTCCTAAATGTAATCTGTGGTAGATTCTTCAGTCAGATTATAAGCAAGTAGCATCAGGTAGCTAGACTATTCAGGTCTTTTTGCATTCAGGTTGGGCATGCATCTCTGTTATTTAGAAACACAAAAGGGCTCTATAATCTATGCACAAGTCACTTTACATGGTCATACTGTTGAACAAGACTATCAACAAAGACCTGGTTACCTGTAGTATTTAATGTTTACCATGTAGTTTGTTTGCTGTATTGTCTAGTGTACTGTAGAGTTGATTTTACACTGTCTGTCACTATGTTACTTATCCCCTTGTCTTACGCCTCATGTTGTCCCATGTTAATTGAAGCACCAAGATTGACAATGAAAGCTGACTTGACCAAGTTTGAAGGAACCGGAGAGATGTTATAAAATACAGTTGTCACCAGGGAGATGTTATGAAATACAATTGTCAGCATTATAGAAACACATTAATATAAATCACTTACCCACACACACACAAAACAGAGTAGACATTTGCTCAGACTTAGACTGAAGAATCCAACTAGGGCAGACAAGGTACTCACATCCACAGGCTGAACCAGATGAATAGATGAGTTAATGGAATGAAAACCAAACTTGGTGCTGAAATCCAGGGCTGGAGTTGTTTTAATAACACTCTCTATATTGATTTAAAGAAATAAAATTAGTGCAAAATAAACAAAACCTTTAAAATATTGATATATTATGGGTTTTTAAGGTCTTGCTGGAGGCTGGGGGTTTTCAGAGATATGCAGAAAAAGCCATTTGACACTGGAACTGAAAGCTGTAACAGTGGTTCTATGAAAGTCACCTGGCTCATACTCCACTAATTCTGAAGAAAACCACCCTGGTTATTTTCCAGTTCCACGTAGACAGACAGTTACATATATTTTCAAAAGCCGTTTAAATTCTTAAGTTACCTGATACGCTCAAGATGACATATGACACATTATTTCTGTGTCCAACTTTTCCAGCCAGGTAGCACTTATACGTCCCCGCTTGTGAAAAGTTAACCTCCTTTAGTACAAGAGAAGCTTCTGCTGTAAGGGACACATCGGTGCGATTCTCATAGTTCTTATACAGCAGTGTTTTGCTGTACTTGATTGACTTTCTAATAATGCCCTCTTTGTTTGGGGAATGCTGATGAAAAAGAAAGAAAATAATTTTTAAGGTAAGATGTATAACATTTTGAGCTGCATCCATCCATCCGCTTTATCCATCTGGGTCTCAGGGAAGCTGGAGCCAATCCCAGCATCTCCGGGCGAGAGGTGGGGTACACCCTGGGCAGGTTGCCATTCCACCACAGGGCCAACACACCACAGGGACAAACAGCCACAAACAGCTCACATTCACACATATGGGCAATTTAGAGTAGCCAGTTGACCTAATCTGCATGTCTTTGGACTGTGGGAGGAAACCGGAGCACCCGGAGGAAACCCACGCACGGGAGAACATGCAAACTCCTCACAGAAAGGCACACTGGGTGACCCGGGGATCGAATCCATGACCTTCTTGCTTTGAGGTGACAGTGCTAGCCACTGCACCACCGTGCTGCCACTCAACCTGCATAAGAAAGGTTTGATGCCTAAAACAGAAATACATCAGGGTACAAGTGTATCACTCACACAGAGACAAAAGTTATTTTAATGCATATATACTTTTTATATTACTATTTATATGCGTATAACATATACATACATATAATTACTCAATGTCAAAATAACCTCATAAAAAGGGAATAGGTCAATTCAGAATGGGTGATAATGTTGTACTGTACCTTGTACCAGGTAATGGACGTATAATGATTACTGTGACTTAGCGCAACACAGGGCAGGATGGCAGTAGTGTTGTACTCTGATAGGACTGTTTTATTGTATTCTTCACTGGCATAACATAGAGCTGAATACATGGCCAGACAAAAAGCTGGAGAAACAGTCACAAAACTCCCTTATTATTTGCTGCCATTTAGTTATCTGCAACTAAAAACTTCAGCACATAAAAGCCACAAGCAAAAAAAAAAAACTGCAGTAGTCACACAGTAGACACACTATATTTCACAAGCATAAACATATTCATTTTTTCATAGCTGTGAAAGTAGGTAACTGTTGACCACAAGCATTTCACTGGTACTTATATCTAGGCTGTGTTCTATTTATATATCATGTTTGTGTTCTATTTATTTAAACGGCCAGCTACTTCTGAGAAATACTAAATTATTTATAATGAAACTAGTCCAAACAGACACAGTTCCCCACAGTACTGTTACAGCATCTAAGCTATGCCTTTTATTGCATGGATGCTTAGTAATGAATTTTAACATGGCATTCCATTATGGGTGCCTTTCATACACCACAGTAAGACTTTGAATCACAGACTTAGTGTCTTTCCTGTGCGAACATTTCAGTCATTTTATCATGCAATCATCTGGAGTCATCTGAACAACAAAATACATGGATTTTTAAAAACACAGTCTTTTAACATCCATAATAAAAGTCAGTCTGAACAAAGAGAATCACATTCATCATCTTAGGGTTAGGGTTAGCTCATAAGCATATGCAGCTGTGATTAGACATGAGCAAACATTTGTATTTCCTTAAACTATAATTTTTTTTTCAATTGTAGCCTTAAGACTATATAGAAAAGAAGAAAGTAATAAAATGAGTATATTTGCTTACCCATATATACCCATATTCTCCAAAGTATGCAATTCATATTTCACCAGATTTCCTACTGTAACAAGTTCAGTTCAGACGTACATATAAGTTCAGAAGTGTACATATAAGCATGTATGTGGGCGTATGACGTAAAAAGAGGAAACTGTATTGAGGAAGCTTTATTTCACTCTGCGCAGTCTGCAATGAAGTGGTTTACAAATTATGTCAGAGCTTTGATAGTCTTGGATGAGGATAGAAAATTTAAATAACAGCATAAAGGAGAAAAACATGAAAATACGTCAGTTCAGCAAAAACATAACGGAACAGTTCTGGATTGTATATTTCAATCATTGCAGTTTCTGCACCACATATCAAACTTTAAAGCTGTCACACTGAAATAATTCTTACGAAGAGGAAAATGTTCAGATGATGAGGATGATGAAAATGATGATGATTATTATTAACAACAACAACAACAACAACAATAATAATAATAATAATTATAATAATAATAATAATAATTTATTATTATCAAAATGTGTAAATCCTCAAATGTAAACTCAAAGAAATCAGAATCAAAGAAAATGCATTTTTCTCTGAAATCTTAGAAAATGAAAGAATTCCAGAAGACAGGTATAAATTCAATGTTTTGTTTTAATCTTTATGGAACTTTATAAATGTTACTATAGAAACAGTAGACACAACAAAACACATATGACTAATAAAATAATAATTTGTAATTTACAATAACAATACATATAATAGCATCATATCATTGGATTCTCCATCATTCTTTAGACTGGAAAGCGAAGCAGGTATGTAACAATAAAAAGTGTGCATTTCTTTTTAAAGTGTGCACAAAATCTCTTCACCCTGAAAACTGAATGTTTTTTTAAACTTATTACCACACGCTTACATATATTCCATATCCTGCTTTGCCTTTTTATTCTGTATTATCTTTTTACAGCTGAGGTAAACAATCCCCATATTACCAGCTGCAAGCAAAATTGAGACTGCAAGAATTACAGGACCGTTAAACAAACTCAGCTTGGTCTTCTCTCCTGGAATGGCCTTAGTTTGCTGATGATTTCTGGAGCAACCTGAGTCTAAAAAAACAAATCCACAAAAAATTCAAACATTGCATCTGTAAATATTAAGTTCAAAATGGCTGCCAATTGAGGTTTTTAGATAAGCAATGTATTTTTGTTCTTTTATAGGCAAAAGGCCACAGACCACATGTTTGAGGTTATTTACCATCCTGGAGCAGACATGCAAAATACGCTTCTTCATAAATTCATATTATAGTAGGAAGTCCTTCTTAATTTAGGAATAACATCTTATCTTGCAGTGTCTTAGTCCAAGTTAGGAAATCTTGTGTCACATCTGCACCTGCCTGCACACTGGACTCCAGTTCCAAGCAGTCTCAAAGACTTTCAAATATGGCCGCTGAAGACTGCAACTCCCAGCATCCACACACTGTAATGTTCTTTATTACAGTTTAGTACACTTTTAAAGGACTTTTTAAAAGGAGTTTGTTTTATTTCAGATGTGAGTAAGCGCTTAGTTTATGCCAATTCTGACTTACCCAAGCCTTTTGATTAGTGGTGGGAAACACTGAAACATTCAAAGAGACTGTGCTGGAATTGTTTCAAGGTTTCAAAACAATCTGACACCTATCTCTATGGTAACACCTACTGGCCACTTTTGCTAGGTCACATCTTGATAATGCTATTCTGTGAAACAACAACTCATTCCAAACTATGTAGAAATGACAAATTATGCCAGGCTATTAATACATATGATCAACACATATTTTAGGGAAATCACCATACAACACACCAAGAAAAAAAAGCTTCCATACTGTAAGAGACAGTAAATTGAGACTATAATGAACATGTGACATGGGTGTTTTGAAACACACTTCAGAGCAGTGTTTTGAAATGTCTGCGCTTTGGAAGCTCGACACAGAGTCAAACCATCAGTATTGAGTGTCCCTTCCCTACCTTTGATTTCGTGGTTCTGACCCTAGTTTTGTATTCTGGTTTTTGCCCTTTTGCTACAAACTCTGACAATCTGTTTGTGCCTTGCCTGACCCCTGCCTGTTTTTGACCTTGCTCCTCACATTTCTTTAATCTGCTTGCTTATATTTGTAATAAATCTGCTACCTGCACAAATGTCTGTCTGTAGCCTGCAGTCCTGACAATTAGCAACAAATGCACACACACAACTTTATGTTATGGTTCATTTGGAATGTCTCCTGATAAAACATACAAAGCACCATATAAAGAGTCATTTCAGATTCAGCCATAGTTACACAGCTATTAAAAAAACAGCTTTATAAGTGTTCAGGGTTGTTATTAGCCTTCAGGGTTGCTGTATTTTTCATGAGTGGAAACATTTGATACAGGATAATTCTATAATATCTACATCACCGCCCTTATATATAAGCCTGAAAAATGTAAGATGTAATATAGTTTAAAATAAAAGCAAGAGGTGTTTTGAAAATGAAAAATAAATAAGACTAATACAATGATATATCAGCTGCTTAATTATTGATCATAGTTGTGTGTAAATGCATACTTGCTGAATTGTGCTTAAGTTTGTAATTATGACGTTGGCATTTAATTCATTTTATTAAATAAATTAAAGGCTCACTAACTCAACTCTGAATCCCTGTGTGTGGCCATTTTATACAGCTTACAATGTAAATAAATGTTATGCTAGGCAAGCTAATATCGTGTTATACAGTTGTCTAACAAGAAGATAACATCTTGTTTTCACCAAAACATTAAGCTATGTTTAGGGTTATCCTAATGTTAGAACATGTTTAAGTGATTATAACACGTTCGTATGCTGCCGTAATCCTAAAAATAGGACCGATATACTGTAACAGCTCTTATCCTAAATAAGAACTATAGTTGTTATGGTTACTAAAGAGATCAGATTTTACAGCTATTTCCAGTTTTTCATGATGCTAATTGTAAGTCATAAGGTTCCTAGCTTGTTAGATGTTGCAGCTGTTTTAGCTGGTTCACAACATTTGACATTAACTTTTTCCTTTAAACTTCTGCACATTCACCTACCCGGACTTTATGCTTCAGTCTGCAGTTCTGGTTGTTGCTGTGTGGTTTTGGTTTCCTGTGTGTATATCGGGTTTAGGGACCTCATTTAGTGTTTTTGATTTCAGAATGAAAACTAGTTTCAGGAAAGTATATTATATTTTCCGACAGCCAAGAAAAAACATTAACACTTATAATAAGATGCTGAAGATAAAGATGCAAAATAAATAAACATGCTGAAGACAGTTCACCAACCTTTTCAAAATATCAAAATGTAAAAGAAATCACTAAAAAAGCTAATTACATCTATATATTACTGTTACTTGATTTAATGATCTACTAATGTGTAATAAGTGTAAATACAGTAATTGTTTAAAGAGAATAAACATGTCAGTAATGCAGGATGCAGATGGATGTAGGTGCACATTACTTAGGCAGACAACCACAAAAAGTGAGACAAAGATCAAGGTGGTGAAACAGGCAAGGGTCTAGATGTGAACTGTATGCCGTGGTCGGTGATGATGTCTTCTTGCATCCAGAAACAGTGGAACATGTGGTTAGAGATAAGTTCTGTAGTTTGGAAGGCAGTGGGGAGCCCAGGCTGAGGGATGATCTGCAGGGACTTTGAGAAGCTGTCAATGATGACCATGATGACTGTTACCTTGAGATCATGAGAGAACTGTTATCTGTGAGCAAGTCAATGGCCAGGTGAGACCATGGCCACTGTGACATGGATAATGGCATGAGTTTGCCCATGGGCAGGGCAAGAGGCACCTTACATTTACATTTACAGCATTTGGCAGACACCCTTATCCAGAGCGACTTACATAAGTGCTTTGAGGTCTCTATCAGTAAATATTTTCTGATACTGGCTCACAAGGACCTGGGCTAAGAACACCATCACACTAAAAACTGTTGGCAAGTAATACAGAAAGTTGTTTTTTTTTTTTTTTTAAATATTAAAGTGAAGAATAAGTGCTAGTCCAAGTACTTCCGAAAGAGGCAGATCTTTAGTCGTCGTTTGAAGACATCCAGTGAATCAGCTGTTCAGACACCAAGGGGAAGTTCCTTCCACCACTTAGAAGAGTTTAGAGGCATGTCTTCCTTGCGCCTTGACAGATGGAGGAACCAGTCAAGCAGTGCTGGAGGATCGGAGGGAGCGCGGTGCAGTGTGGGGTGTGATAAATGTATTGAGGTAGGAGGGTGGATAACCATTTTTGGCTTGGTGGGCAAGCATCAGTGCTTTGAATCTCATGTGGGCAACTATGGGAAGCCAGTGAAGGGAGCGTAGCAATGGGGCGGTGTGGGAGAACTTGGGAAGGTTGAAAACGAGTCGTGCAGCTGAATTCTGGATCAGTTGCAAGGGTCGAATGGCACTCAGAGGCAAACCTGCTAGGAGTGCGTTACAGTAGTCTTGTCTTGAGATGATAAGGGACTGAACAAGTATCTGAGTGGCCTGTGTGGAAAGAAATGGACGGATCCTTCTGATGTTGGAGAGGAGAAATTGGAATGAGCGTGAAAGATTAGCAATATGAGAAGAAAAAATAGGTGATTGTCCATAGTTACCCCAAGTTTACATGCAGTGACCGAAGGAGAGATCAAAGAGCTGTCCAGGGAGATCACAAGATCCTGATGTGGGGATGAATCAGCTGATTGCACCTTGAATTGAGCACACACTGAGTATGAAGATACATAGTGGTTAATGTCAGTTAACATATTAGGCCACCAGTACTTTGACATAAGTAACTTGTAAGTTCGCTGGCTTCCAGGGTGTCAAGTGTTGAGTGATGAGTGAGCCCAGGTGATGAGTCTCCCCCTGAAACATGGGGGTACATAGGTGCGGTCAGGAGAGCAATTCTCTTTGACAGGGTAAAGCAGGGCAATTTCCCAATTGATTTCCCATGTGAGGGCCTTTACAAAGCAAGCTGCTAGGATTGGTTCGGGTTCATTCTCTTTGGGCTCAGAGGGATCGAGGTGAGAGACAGAATCTGCCTTGGTGTTTTGGAACAAGGTGTGTAGGACAAGGTGAATCTGCAAACAGATTCAGTCATTTAGCTGTCTTGAGATACTCCAGGTTTTTGTGATCAGTAAACATGACAAAAAGGGCCAGCTTTACAGCAAGCAGCTCTGGGTTGCCAGTGTCATATTTTTGGTGTGTGAGGTTGAGTTTCTTAGAGAAGAAGGCCAATAGGTGCATCTTAGTCTTTTCCCCAAAGCGCTGTCACAGAATGGCTCCAACTCCAGTCTCAGAGGCATCTACCTCCACAATGAAAGGTCTAGTGGGGTCTGAATGTTTAAGTAATGGAGCTGTGGTAAATGCAGTTTTGAGCCTTTCAAAGCAGCTTGGTACCATCTCAGGATCTTTGTACCTTTCTTGAGTAGGGCTGTGAGGGGTGCAGCAATGGAACTGAACCCTCCGATGAACCGCCTATTGAAGTTTTTGAACCCCAAGAAATTCTAAGTTCCTTAAATGTGGTTGGGAATTGCCAAGTGATGATGACAAAGACTTAGGAAGGATAGTTTGGGAACATGAAATTCACATTTCACAGCTTTAATGCAGACCTGATTTTCAAGTAGCTGGTTTAGGACCTTTCTGATGTGAGTGACATGGCTTTCAAGGTTAGGTGAGTTAATCAGGATATCGTCTCTGTAGGCAATGTGATACTTTCCCAGCCTGTAACTGCAGGTGAGGTGGATAGACAGATATAGCACTGTGAAAAAGCTTCCAGAATGCAGTCCTCCATGACTTTTTGTTCCGCCAGGGACAAGGACTATATGCAGCTACGAGAAGGTAAGGTACCTGGTAGATCAATTGCACAATCGCTCTCCCAGATGACATTATTGGTCTCCAAGGAGACAGCCTTGAGTGGCCATGATGGCTTGTCTGCTGTCCTTTCCTGCTACATCAATGTAGATGGCGTGAAGTAATCTGTCAGCAATGCAGGATAAAGAAAGATGTAGGTGCAGGTAGAGGTTTTATTACAAACATTTAAGTGGACAAATCCAAAATGTGAGACAAGCTCAAGGTTGTAAAACAAACAATGGTCAGGTGAGGCATAAACAGATTATCAAAGGCAAAAAAAAAAATGCAAAAAACATGGGTCAAAACCATGATAACAAAAGTGAGCAAAAGCCTTCATAAAGTCATGCAGAAATCACTCTGAGTGTTTACTTCACAACTGAAACATTTAATTTAAAGTCATTTTAAAGTGTGTGTGTAATTGGAAACAGGTGCAGGAACTTAGAAATCAGGTGACTGGGATCTGTGAAGTGCATGGTGCTGGTAATTGCAATCCTCAGCAGCCATGTTGGAAGGCCACTGAGACTGCTGGTTATTGGAGTCTGGATTGCAGACAGGCACAGACGTGACAAATTATTTTGGTCCCTAGTTTCATTTCTGGTATCTCCTGCTATCACCTGTTGCACCAAACCATGGAAAAGAAAGCAGGAGGTTTAAAAAAGAAGCAGGATTTATTTTATTTGAAATATTTGATCAGAGGTCCAAATACATGCTGGTCATATTCCTTGACTAGAAAGAATTTGCAACCTAAAGCATGGAGTTCACATATGTCAAATATGTTTGCTGCCTAATTATGTCATCTTCAGCATCAAATTATATATCACCTAGACCTAAAATGTGAACTACGCTTATCTTTATTTCAGGAGCACATGTTTGGAACAGATATGTTCAATTGTATAATTATAATTTAACAATGTAATAACAATGAAAATTTGGCATTGAGGATAAGTAAAAATTACCTAGTGGATTGTACTCATAGTCACCGTCCTGGATGTAGTGACCCAGCGGAGGCCACAGAGTGCAGCGGTAATGGCCACAATCACTATGTCCAGCCTCTGGGAGTAGCAAAGAGTAATCATCTCCCACTTCATAGGACTGGTTAGCAAATTTATAGAGGACTGTTTCCTGTGTATGCAGGTCTTTCATTACAAGACCAGTTAACACTTCAGACCCCACATCCACCTGAAAAAAGAAAAAATAAATAAAAAAAAGGAACAAGCTTCCAGACAGTGGTGGCTCAACCATAGGAGCACTAGAGACAGCCTTTTAACAAATGTTACTCTTCAGAAAGTCTTGATTAATAACACTGTATTTTTTAAATTCCATTGAAATATTAATTATCTCTTTTTAATGACTTTTTTTAAAATATTGCTATTTGTCAGATTAATTTACTTTGATTGCATTCATAGATGCTGTGCAGTCTTGGGGCAGCATGCCCACTGCCCCACATTTGTTGTTACACCTGGTGGTCAAATAAGGGAAACTACATTAAGTGCTAACAGAGGCCCAATGGGGAAATTATCCTGCTGCCCCATGCTCACTCATTGTAAGTGAAAGAGGAGCTGTTAATAACAGGGTTGCCAAGGGTTGCTGTTTTATGCTAAATTTTACCAAAGGTGTAGTATTATAGAAAATAATCACACTAAAAATATTTCAAGTTAGTTAAACTTAGAAATAACAGTTCACCTGCTACCTTTAAAATGTGAGTAAACTCAACTTAAAGTTTCAACTCAAAAAGTTAAGTTATACAAGTTGTTTAACTAATCATTTGTTGTTACAAGAAAACTCATTTTGTCTTGTCAAATAAACAGACAATTCCTCACTATTTAACTCACACTTACAAGTTAACTTCAACTTTATTCATATCAATTGCCATGTAAGTTAAGAGCAATAATATTTTTTAAATGCTTCTACTTAGATATATTTAGATTTATATTATTCATCTTGAATAATAATGGAAAGGTTTCCATTTTCCTTAAACTTCACACTGAATCACTTCTGACTCATGGTAATTTCTCGGTATTTCCCTATATTTCCTCAACATCACCCCTCCCCCTTCCTCTTTTCAACTTATAACTTAAACACATGATTTAACTGAACACTGACAACCCAGACAAAACTCAGAAGTTGTCAAGACAATAGATTTCTTTAAGTTTCATTTTTAAAAACTTACAAACTGTTCAACTGAACAAACAAAAAGTTTGCATAACTTAATGGTTCTATCAGTTTTTATAGTGCAGGAATAAAATCTAATAAAAAGATGGAATGGTTGATTATGAAATGGACAATATCCATACATCACAAAAGTCTGTATAATGGTTCTCTTGTTTTCCACTCAATTTGGCTGGAAATTTCACTGAAAAACCACCAACCATAATTAATGATAAAAACATGGTATTAAACATAGTTGAGCAAAGGTGCATCTAAAACAATTCAATGTGAGCTGGTAGTTTATGGATGACTGTGTTCCAAGAAGAAGGGAGTTAAAAAATATAAATAACATTAAAAAAATAAAAATTATATGCTTTCCTTGCCAAAAAGTGTATGTGACCAAAAGTGTATGTGACCACAAAATCCCAATTTTGTGTGCATGTTAACAGAATATAAATTACACAAACACATTTGCATTCATTTTGTCTTAGGCGCATACATTACATACTGTTGTGTATAATACCATATGCTAAGTCTTATTTGTGACATGCTGAATATTTGTCATTTTTGTTTAGTGTTTTATGTGTGTAATTATTTATTATTATTATTATTATTATTATTATTATTGTTGTTGTTGTTATTATTAATAATTATTATTTATTTATTTATTATTATTTATTGTATCACATGTAAAATTGCAATCCCCTGAATCAAACTTTGATTTATTTAATTTAAACATTTTCAATCCAAATTACATATTACAAACAAAACTTCATGTCAGGCGAAGCCCCGCCTCCTCGAACAAGTGATTGGTCGATAAACAGGGCAGTTCCATGTGATAGGTCAATAAATGCAGCGCGCTTCAGGACCTCGGACGTAAACACATAAGAGAAAACGCAGACGTTTGCACGCATAAAAGTGCATAAGAGTTCCTATCGTACATCAGTGTAGTCTATTTAATGCAAGCACTTAGATCATGCCTTATTTATAAAAGTATACATCTCACTGATTCTTTGTAACGCAGATGATTTTTTAAGTTTCTTGGTAGACAAAATGTCTACTCTACACTCAGTGACCTCTTCCTGGTATTCAGTGTGACGTTTGTTTTTGTTATGATTTGAAAGGAAACCTACCAGTACTATATGGTGTTACTGCTGTGTCTCTTTTCTACTAACATGTTTATTACCTTGTACCAGGTGATTCTCCTGTACTGAACCTCTGATTCACGTTTTGCTTGGCAGGGGATTGCAATGAAGCTCTGATCATCCCGTAACGATATGGACAACTCAAGCAGATTAACGACTGAGGATAAAGGAAGAAATACTGTAAATTAATTCAAATGCTACAATCGTTCATTATAACACACATAATAAGTTTCTCAATTACAGTGTCTCTGCGGAACATTACACTTCTTCTTTTTTTTACTTTCGCTTTCGTTGTTTACATTCTGTCCAAATGGAAACCCCCTTTATTTCCAAAAACTCATCATTTTAATTCGCTGGAAATGCAAACAGACACTCACGCAGAGCAATGCTTAGTCGCGCCATTATCTGCCAGTTTGGTGTTTTTGTGCAGTTCAGGCTTTTGTTTTGCAGCAGCTCCTGCAGATCCGCACCATAAGCTCCTGCACGCAGATCACGTGGGCGTCTGCTGCTGATGCACACAACCCTACACACTACAGCCTTGCGACCTTACTTTAGTAACACGGCAAGTTAACAGTTACAAACAAAACACCAAAAAAATAAAATAAAGTCAAATAAAATATCTAGCAGCACTGGTCAGTTTTCCACAATATATATGGTGGTTGCAGATCATGTGGGGTTTCCATTCACATGATTTTTGACAATATTAAATGTGCTGATATTATGATAAGAAAGAAGAAACATTAAAGCCAGCAATTCGAAAAATGCAGTAAATTAAATATTGCAAAAAAAATATA
>JAQQZR010034440.1:0-19967 GCA_030068235.1 Notoglanidium macrostoma
ACTTTTTTGTTTACCACATAATTCAGTATATGCCGTACGTGTTGCTTCATAGTTTTGATGTATTCAGTAATGTTTTAAGTGTGTCCAAACTTTTGACCGGTAGTGTATGTAACATTAACATTTTGACATTGTGAAGACTTTTTAATCTTTTATTTATTGGTTTAGATGAAGGTGTAGCATAGCATTATTTAGGCACATTAATAATTATGTCAGTGGAAGGTTCTCACAAGGATAGTAAGACAAATGTGTGTGTGTGTGTGTGTGTGTGAGAGAGAGAGAGCGAGAGAGAGAGTTGGCATAGAAGCTCTACAGCGTTTTGCACAGGTAGCACAATCCCATTAAAGTAAAGCTATGAGTTTTTCAAGGCACTTCACAATAGAGGACTCCTGAAGGAAATAATGAACACCGAGTTCATTGTCTGCATACATTTATGTTTTAGTTATGTATTAATATTTTTTTTCGGCAGTTACCTACAAATTTCACCGAAGTAACTTCACAACTGCATCTGTGACCATCTTTGAACTTGTCACATTTATTACAAACTTATTGCTACTGATAGAGTTCTACTTCTCTACATATTTTCTATCAATAGATTTTAGTGCAATTTTTTTGCCTATCAAAAAGATATACTGAATGTATGTACAGTACTTAAACTTCCTGTTGCGCTGTATTTTATTCAGTCATTAATCTTGCATGAAAATAATTAAAGAAATTAAATTGACATCAGATTACGTAGCAGGATTTCAGATATGTCAGATCAAAGGAAGAAAGGAAAGAAGGAAGTAATGAGGGAAGGAAGTTCAAGTTGATGCAAGTAATTTGTTGGTTAATATTGACATTGGGGTTGGGTGTCAGCTTTTATTTCCTTATTGCACTCATGATATTTTCTTACTGAGAAAACACCTACATTAAAGTGAATATAACCGAAGCCAACTCGGTCTGGTCTGAGTCAATAAAATGACGCTTCTATCAAACGCATGCAGTTATCCTGAAATGTTAGAATTAAGAGTTTACCTTTTAGAACTTGGGTAGATATTGTGAACATATAATGTGTATGGACACCTGACCATAAGACTCATATGTGGTTCTTCCCCAAACCGTCACTACAAATTTGGAAACACACAACTATTTAGAATGTCTTTGTTTGGTGGAGCATTAGGATTTCACTTCACTGAAACTAAGAGGCCCGAACATGTTGCAGCATGACAATGCCCCTGTGCACAAAGCAAGGTTCATAAAGCCATGGTTTGCCAAGGTTGTTGTGAAAGAACTCGAGTGGCCTCCACGGAGCCATGAACACCTTTAAGCAACTGGAGCATGAAATCCCCACAGCCATGCTCCAAAACCTAGGAATACCTTTTCAGAAGAGTAGAGACTGTCACAGCAGCAAAGTGAGGACCAGCTCCATATGCTGGGGTTTTGGAATGTGATGTTCAATGACCAGATGTCCACATACTTTTGGCTCTATAGTGTATTGTAAAAAAAAAAAAATATCCCGAGTGAAGCTTATTTTAGACTGTGCTGCATATATCTCTGCAATATGGGACAGAATATGTGAATGCCCTAGTAACATGCTGTAGACAGTACAAGGCATTCATTTCAAACACATATACTCACCGTCCATGTTATAATGAACACCTGTACACCTGCTCATTCGTGCAATTATCCAATCAGTCATATTCAGTTAATACTCAAATTAAACATCAGAAAGGGGAAAAGTGTGATTTCTGTGACTTTAACCATGGCATGGTATCAGACAGGCTGGTTTCTGATCATTTCTGATATCCTGGGAGGTTTTTTTTTTTTTTTTTTAACACACATTATCTAGGGTTTACACAGAATGCTGCAAAAATGAAAAACATAAAGAGAGTGGTTGTTCTTTGGGAGGAAATGCCTTGTTGATGAGAAAGGTCAGAGGAAACGGCCGGACTGGTTCAAGCTGACAGGAAGGCTACGGTGACTCAAACAACCACTCTTTACAACCGTGGTGAGTGAAAAGCATCTCAAAATGTACAATATGATGAATATTGAGGCAGGTTGGCTACAACAACATAACACATCAGGTTCCACTCCTGTCAGCCAAAAACATTGCCTGGTCAGTTTTCCAGTTGCTGACTGGCCAGTTATGGGGATCCGGTGCCCACTGTAACCTCAGATTCCTATTCCTATATTGTTGTGAAATTTCTTTGGAGTGAAACAGCAAGGTGTTTCTGCCCACAGAACTGCTGCTCAGCGGATGTTCTTTTTCCCCCACATGATGTATGAATTCTGGAGACCAGAAGATTAGCAGTTTTTCAAATACTCAAAGCAGCCTGTCTGGCACCAGCAACTATACCCATGATCAAAGTCACAAAGTTCACATTTTTTTTTCTCAATTTTGAAGTTTGATCTGAGCATGAACTGCAGCTCTTGACCTATATCTGCATGATTTTATGCATTGCACTCCTGCCATGTAATTGGATATTCAGAATAATTGCTTCCTATTACAGTGGATGATGAGTGTATGTAGACTTCTATACTTTTGCAGTAAACTGGAAACAGAGCACGGGGTTTTGCGCACTGACCAGTCGGGTGTTAAGGACAATAGAACATACAGTTAAGCAGGAGCCATGGTCTGACCAATTTTGCAAGTATAAATGTTTGAATTTAAATAAAGGAAATTGATATAAAGTAAGATGGAACGAAAGGGAGGAAAGGAAAAAACTAAATAGATAAAAAGAAAGAAAGGAAGAAGAAGAACTAACTAACTATCTAACTAACGAAACAATTATATTGTAAACTAACTAAACAAACTGGAGGACATCCAGAAAGTCTGGAATGATCCAACACAGTCCCAGTTTATCAGTTTAACAGTAAGTGTTTTAGCGAGTTGAGACTTTCAAGTCCATTAGAGGGTTCAAAAGACACTAAATAGGTTTCTGCACAGTTTATTATTATTATTATTATTTATTAATTAATTAATTAATTATTATCCCTGCATGTACTGACCTTTTCGTCATTAATAAACACTAAATTTTGTGAATATTGAAACACTTGAAAGAAAAAGAAACTAGAACTGGATGGTGGTAATAAACTTGAACTGAGTGAAATCAGAGAAAGGAATTAGATTGATTTTTGATTTGTAATGAGTGAGTGTCTGCATTCCCTGTCTGCAGTTATACTTAACTGTGCTTACAGTATTGGGCTTGATCCACATTCTATATAGGTTTTATTCTTTTCTAGAGGTCGTACCTGAATTTCTTGTCTGTCTTTACAGAATGTAAAATGTTTACAGAACATGGCAGTGCTGTCTTCTTTTTTTATTGTATATTTGTTATTGTTTTGGAAATGAAGCAGCTGTCTTTATAATGCACAGTCATTTTGCTACTCCTTGAAGTGACAGATGTTGCCTATTCAACAAATAGTGCAGACATGGTCTAAATAGTCTTAGAGAATTTTCTCAAACTGAATTGTGTCTGGTTGTAAACAGGAAGCACTGAGAATGTGTTGGGTTATAGGCTTTATTTATAATTCACATTTCTGACATCATGGGCTACACAGAATTAAATCGGAAAGGTACAATACTTGGTATTTTCTCAATAGAAATCAACAGAAAATGTTGCCAGGAACATGTGAAATGTAGTAGAGAATTATATGGGAAGAGAAAAAAAAATAAATTAAATAAAAATACCTACCTACCTTTGCTAAACTAAACTATTTTTAGTTTTTAAAAAGTCATGTTGTTGAATAATTTTACAAATTTCCTCTAGAAAGAATGTTTTCTCACTCATCTTTTTTTTTTTTTTTTTTTTTTTTAGGTTTATCCCTGCCAGCTTTTGATGGAAAAGTTTAGTTTTCTGATTTGAAATGTTTAAAAAAAAAAAAAAAAAAGTTCATTCCTGCACCAATGATTAAAAGCATTGGCTGAGCAGACATTAACAATAAGACAAAAAAACAAAAAAAAGCTCATAAAGAGATTTATGATTTAGTCAACTGACAAATTCATACAGTATGTCCCACTTAAATAAAAAGAGAGGTATTCAAATATCATATAACCTTATCCTACATACAGTGTATGAAAAATATACAATCAGCCAAACTGAAAATGATGAAGGGAAGGGAGCAGGGCAAATAATATACTGTAAAGCAGGAATACAGAAAAACAGAGTTGTCTGTACAGTGCAAAGGAACCTTGACAAGCAATAAAAGAGAATCCAGGGACAGAAAAGCAGCAAAATAATAATGTTAGATTTACAACAATGCTAAAGGAACATGCTCTCAAGCCCCTCTTGGTTTCAACAGTAAACCCTGATGGGGATATGGCCATGTCAGAAAACTATTAAACGGCTGGCTAAATATTTTTCTGTCATTTATGTTCACCTCCCTCTCGTTCCATCTGGCCTCCTCTTTTTCCCAATTTCATTGCTTTTGTTCCCCCTTCTTTGTACTGCATGAGTCTTAAGTGGCAATAATCAGTGCCAGTTGACGCTTGTGCCAGATCCCTGTGCCATTTCTTAAAAATGCCAGCTCTCTCTTTGCCAGTAATAGATCAGATACCGATCGCTAATTGCTGCATGCTGTGAAAAGCTGCTCAATTTTTATCAAGCCAGATATGGAAGTCACACCTCAGGCTGTTTTGCATGTGTGAGGATCTGAAACAGGTGTGTGTGTGTGTGTGTGTGTGTGTGTGTGTGTGTGTGTGTGGGTGTGACCAGAATAAAGAAGTGACTGAAGATGAATGAATAAGTATAGTTATATATTTATTATAGTTATAGTACTTACTCTGTACAAGATGTTTTCTTCAAAACTAATAAATCTTTTAATACCTGCAGTGCATATTTTTAGTTTTCTTCATCTACTTTTATTTTTCAATGTCCATGTCAACCCAGGAGTGCCAGTATGAAATCTGTACCTAAGAAAGTTCAACCTCCTGGACAATTTTCATTCTCTATAGGGTCAAGTGGCAGTGGAAGTACAGCTAAAGACACCGACACAGTTCAGTTCAGTTGGTTGTACAGTACTTTCAACATAATGTTACCAAGCAGCTTTAGCGAAATACAGAGGTAAATCCCTAATGCTATATGCCTAATGTGTGCCACTTTCTAATTAAATTGCTCCTAAGTATTATTATACTCGGTTAATAAAGCCAGTTCTAATTTTGAATAATACGCAAATTTCCTGTTCCCGGACCAATTAGGCCTTTATAAAGTCAACACGCTGCTGTTGCTTTATGATTAGCAGTACTGAGGAAAATTTGTAAACCCTGAGTTTATTATGTGCTTCCATCTTTGTAATTCCTGTGTAATTCAGTTTATTACAGTTTATTTATTTATTCAGTTTATTAATATTCTACTTTGTATGTGTGAATTCACCTCTGAATTCAGTTTTGTCGATGATGAACCTGTGCACATTCAAATACTTTACAAATTCAAAGGTTGTTCAAAGAGTTACTGTTGCTCAGTTTTGTACGATATTCTATCTCATGTTAACATTCAGCTTTGTAAGGTTAGGTCTGTGGCGAAAAAGTCAGCAAACGATGATGCTAATTATTTGTGCCAATTCATTTTGGGAACTGATTTCAAATGAGCAACAGAAAAACACAACTTTTTAAAAAAAAAAAAATTCATCTTTTTCATCTGATCTTTATCAATGTGGCAACATCTCATCTCTTTCATCTCATCAAATTCTTTGATGGGTTATTTAGTTGTTTATTGAGTATCAATGTTTTCATGTAGCACAAATTGAGAGTTTGTATAAAAGCTAATTCCCAGTATATTATATCCCAGTGGGAGAGCAGTCCAGTTATTTCAAGCATGTCCATGAGCATTTATCTACCCCGTGATGTTTCATGGGTGGTAGGTTACCAAAATCCTCCTGGATTTGAAGCTGTTATAAGAGAATAGATATGTGGAGAAGGTTGCCTGATATTCCACTGGGGCATGAAATTGGGACCAGACATTGAGGCTGTAAGTTTCCAATAAGAGCTGATAATTAGTTTTGAATGAATATACTCCATCTCTGCTAACAGTTAACATCAGTTAAAAGAGCATTATTGTTTATGTTCTACTTCATTCTCTCTCGAAAGGGGATGAAGCTGAATTTTATATTAAATCTATATAAATTTGATTCTTGGCTTTAGTTTGTGTCTTAAGAGAAAAGTCCTAAACATAAAAGAGAAGCTAAGATATACAGCTAAGAAATACAGATAAAGAAGCTTGCTGAGTTGTAATTAAACAGGAAAAATGGGATAGGTAAGAAAGAAGTGATTTAAAAAAGAAGAAAATTAAAATGATGGAAATATTGTTGTTGTTAATTATAGTAACAATAGAGTTCATGCTAAGCTTGTGTTATTAGATGAGGAACAGACCCTAAGGCTATACATAAGCTCATTAAGATACAGAGGAAAGGCATTTTATTACACAGAGTTCTCAATTACAAATAATGCTAAAATTTATCCCTAAAATAATTTATATGTATTATGAATATTTAATGTGTGTGACGTATTATATTTCTGATATATAAAAGGTTTAGGTATTTTAATGTTAGATCTAGATACCATTTTTGTCCCAACACACACACACACACACACACACACACACACACACCAATATCTATTAAAAA
This sequence comes from Notoglanidium macrostoma, assembly GCA_030068235.1. Taxonomy (NCBI): domain Eukaryota; kingdom Metazoa; phylum Chordata; class Actinopteri; order Siluriformes; family Auchenoglanididae; genus Notoglanidium; species Notoglanidium macrostoma. Next base: position 6,601 of record JAQQZR010034440.1, read on the forward strand.
AAAAAAACATATATGTTCATTAGTTCATTTATAGTCAGTTTGCTAGTTCTCACCACATAGAAGGTGAAATTAGCAAGTTAGGCGTATTAGCAATATTCTATCATAGCAAGTAAATATTTGTTAAATTTAGTATTGTTCAGCCTGTTTTTAGATGTGTTTGCACATTTCCGGCATCAAGGTTGTTTAATCTAGCCTTTCCAGAAATAAGTGCTTAAAATTAGAAAAATGATCTGCCAATAAAGCAAAAGTATTTTAAGCTTGAAATTAGTAAACTTGTCTAGAAATAGGTTTAAATCAAATATTTGCTATATTGTTAGCATATAATAGGAAGTCATTTTATCATTTTGTACTACCAGCAGTTTTTGCTTGTAAAAAGCAACAACTATAAACAAAGTACCTCAGGTGACTAGACATAAATAAATGAATGAATAAATAAATAAATAAAACAAGTTTCAATGTGAAGTCATTTTCCCCCCAAAAAGCAAATCAACATTCAGGAGCCAGGTGGGAAGAAATAAGTCCACCCTATAATGTAGAAACAGCTTTGGTTAAGATTCTGGTAAAAAAAAAAAAAAAAAAAAAAAAAAATTATATTGAAATCTAACCCCAACTTATAATAAAGCTGTCATGTTGTCGGGGTTTGGCTGGACACATGTGTAGGTAAAGAGACGACGTAGTGAAACTGTTTATTCACACACACAGGCAGAGGTGCATAAACGGCAGGTAGAAGAGTAATCCAGAACCATGAACAAGTCGAGCAATCGGCGAAGAGAGTATACTAGGAAATCCAAAACACAATGATCAGAAACAGAACAGAGTTAAAAACCGGAAACCATAAACACGGCCAATACATGGCTTGGCAAAAGACGGGGCTAAACTAATGCTTCGCCCCGAGACAGAGAAACAGAGTCCTTTTACTGTGACCATGAGCCTGGGAGCATGTGCTCACGGGAACAGTAGTCCTCCTACTATACGCCGACAGAGATATGAGTAGCACTGCGTGCGTGGCCGAGTCCAACAGGTGCGCTCGCATGTGCCACGAGGAGTTGACACCTGACAAAAGCCATGATCTCAAAGATCTGAATTAAGCCTAATATAAAAACAGCAAGATTTATATGTTACAACTAATTTTGTAAAGCACCTTACATTATATTTGGAACAAAGAAAGGTATTAATGCCCTTTTTAATGCTAATATCCTCAGAAGACTAAAAACTATTGCACTTCAGTAGCTCCACTACTTTACTGCTTTGGGACTCGTACGAGCTAAGAAATAAAGTGCGTCTTCTTTTCAAGGTTATTAGCATGGTATTCGGCCTGCGCTAATTTCGAGAGCTGGTTTTAATTGGTCTCTTGTCTTATTCTAATGTGGTGCATAAAAATGTGCTTGTACAATTTTATATCATTGAGTGATGCTGCTTTTTCCAGGAAGAATTTATAGGTCATGTGGCTGGGGACGTTGGGTTAAAAATCTTTGGTCAAAGCCGATCTCACTGCAATTTCAGAGCAATTTCAGGGAAAGGCGCTTTATAGCTTTCAATCTGGATGTATCCAATTTAATTAACTTCTGATACAAGGTGGAAAAGTGGGAGTACAAAGAACCTTCATATTTGGACAAATATATGAATAAGAAAATCATAAGGACTCCAAATGTGGTAGATTCTAAGAAAAGCCGATCGTTAATTCAAACCCTTGCTAACCTTACCACTTTATAGCTTCTTATACAAATCGTCCATCTTGACTATTTGGCATAGGATGTGGATTAATTTAGTCACTGTAGTTTGTTCCAGTTGCTTGAGCATGAACATTCCAGATATAAAGTATTCTACTACAGAACAGGAGATGCATCTTGTGCATTGGGAAAGGAAATACTCCTTTTCTACACATGTGAGGAAGCTTCATATGCTTTGTGACCTAACATGATTTGTGCAAACAGCAAGCATGATTAAATAAAGACCACCAGCTCTAATTTAACACTCGGAGCACACAGTCTGAATTGCATTTAAGGCATGTCCAAATTCATTTTTGGTAGTTTAATGGTGGAAGAAATGGTCACATAAGCTGGCTATTGGTTCAAAAGGGTTGTACTTAATCTCTTAATTAATCATGGGTGTGTTTAGGACATGACATGCAATAAGCCAATCAGAGTCTCATCTCTCATTCCCTTTAAAACCAGGTGCACTTGCACCTTGGAGGAGGGTTGCTATTACAGTATAATGGTGGATTTGCCAGATAGAAGGAAAGTATAGTAGATACTACTATATACTATAGATACTATAGTATACTATAGATAGGAGGAGTAAGCTTTTGTGAAGAGGAAAAGGGTCTGCATGTGTGCAAAGTGAAAGCACGTGAGTGGACCATCTAAAGCAAGGGCAGGATTTCACCAATAATAAAATAATAATCTTTCACATTGTCATTTTTAATCTTTTGTATGTTTATCCACTGCCGCGAATCCCTGTGCGTGTAACAAGCAGAGTGTACGCGTGTTGTGCAGCTGCTTATGTAGGCACATATTTGCTACTATCTTGATAACGCACCCTTAAAATTATAGTGAAATACTGTACCATTGACTTCAGACTAGGTTTTTGTTTGTCAGTTGCTCGATCAGTTTCTGCTGCCTCAAGATACTAATGCACCAACAATCCACCAGACCACACCTCATTTTAAGACCCATGGGCCTTGAGATTGGCCCAAGCGGAGTTGCTATTTAAACAGCGTGGGTGCTGGGGGGGTTAAATGACAACTGAATCAGTCTCAAACTAGCAAAGGCACTCGCGTCCCACTTAGCTCTGCTTTGTGTTGGGTGTAAGATAGAGCCCCAAGGTGAACTTATACTTGATGTTACTTGGTGAACTGTTATCTAAAGAGCAGCCCATAGCCTGGATGGACCTCATGCAGGTAGTGATAAAACATGCTCATTACTCTCGAGCCCCTACCACTTTACTCGCTGTTATGCTTGGGGGCCTCCAATACAGTCTAAAATATATGTGCTCATTTTACACATTAGCCTACAGTTTTATAAACAATAATTATAATGCACTAACTGGTGAGAGTATCAGCATCAAATAAGAGTAGATGAGAAGAGTTCAAGAAGGCCGCAGACTTGGTCTCTGTGTTCACTGTCTTGCACGTGGAGATTAGAAAGTCTCCTTTCTTATCTCACTTATGGACTTCTGGTCCAGTAGGCAGTGAGTAATTTAATTTATGCCTTGTCTATATCATGCACATTATGTATTTTTGTTTAGTCAGGATGAGCCACCATTTCAGGGTTGCCTTCCAAATGAATTAGGAATAAATAAATAAACAAAGCTTTCCCATTTCCTTCATTCTCTTACAAATGTTCAGTTGTTAGACTGTGTTGCCTAGGTACACTAATGTGTAACTTTTTTTGTAAACCCCCCCAGGTGTTTCAGCGCAGAGAGGATGGATCTGTGAATTTCTTTAGAGACTGGGACTCTTACAGAGAGGGATTTGGCAAGATCACAGGAGAACACTGGCTTGGTAAGTGTGTGTGTGCATTGTTTGCATGTATACTGTTGTGACACTGCATTTTCACATTATAATTAAACTTTCTCTTTGAGCAGAACTTTTATCTCTTTCCTTTTGAGTTAGTGTTTGTGGGGAATGACTCACATATGGAATGGATGAAAAGGTTTATTACTTTGTTAGAGACCAATTCATCAATGCCAGTTGGAACTGTGGATAAAGTGCAGTGCTTATTCACTTGGTTTCCTTAATGTATCCCTTTCTCTCCATGTGTTAAACTCGTTTTACTGCTTTTTTTGCAACCTGGACTGGGTATTTGCAGTTGAAGTGCTATAATCAAGCTCTTAACCTTGCTGAGAAGTTTAAACAGGATTCATGAACTCTTGAATATGTGTTTGTATGTGTGAATGTGTGTTGGTGCATGAGTGAAAACGCTCGACCTTTTGAACTGTATCATTCAGCGAAGAAAGGCAGAAAGATTAGCGGTATGACGATCAAGATAGGAAAATGATTTCTCAGCTTACTGAGAGTTCAGAAGACAACAGAACCTAAAGGATATGGTTCAGCATGATGCTCCAGGTTTGGTCTATTTTTATGGCTTTTTGAGTGTGACTATTTGAGTAATACTTAGAACTGCATTCATAATAATATACAGCTGGAGTGTGTGTTCAAAGATTAAATTATTTTGAATCGGGAAACAACTATAATATTTTTAAGCAGCGTTGTTACTGTGGCAATTTGACATGAAAATAGTTATTGTTATTTGTATTTTGAAGTATTCTGTAGCCTGAAAACCTCCACCTCATTGTGTTGGGAGAATTCACAGAATGTTTGCGAATGATTTTATATGCAAATAATTTAACAATGTGAAATGATTATTTGTAGGCAACAGAATTAAAATTGTGTTGGTAATATTTTGCAGCATCTGACAAAAGCCGTTTCCTGTGCTTATCAAAATGTGACTTTTTTTCAGTAAGGCAGAAACTCAGAAACTGACCTTTGCAAGAATTGACATCATTATGGAGGTTGGGGTTGAGGTGATATGGGTTAGTGATGTAATTTCTTGATGACTGTCTTCAGTTTCTGTTTGGTTGGGGGGAAAAAAATCATACATCACATTTCCATCAACACAGGAAATAATGGAACAACTATATGTTGTTAATATATCAGTCAATAAAGCCAATAAATGCTTAGCACCATGGCAAAGTTTATTTCATTTTGAAGATTCATCTTTTTTTCTTCTAATTACTTTTGAACGAGGAATCTATCGATAATGGTTCCATACCTCATGAAGGGTCACCTCTCCTTGGATGTTCTTATTTCTAGAACACATAGCTAACCACACACACATTTATTTCCCTTGAAATAGCATTAGTATATTTATAAGTGGGCAGTGATGGTAGTAGTAGCTCACATGGTGAAGCATAAACTCCATAAAGCAATCAAAATCACACTTTCTAAATACTGTAAGTTACTATATATCAAAATTGTGGTATAGCTGGGATACTTATGGATTGATAAAAAATGGCATGTGTTGTGTGATATTTACTAGCAGTTCTGTAAATATAGATATTTTTCAGAGATCATTGCCAATGCAAATAATGAATGAGTAGGAAGGGTGATGGTTGATATAAACTTTTGAACATTTCTGCTGCACTAAACATCCCTCATATTCAGCAACACCTGAATAATAAATTTTAGTTTAATTTGGTTTACATGGACGACATACTGAAAATGAGTCATTTTCATTGCAAGCATTACTAGCTGCAGCCGCCTACAAAATAGAAAAGAAAAAACGTAATGTTACTGAAGAACTTGAAAGAGCTATGGCAGCCTTTCCAAAGCGACTACTGGATATGCACGACATGTGATGAGAATGTTGACACAGCAGCCTGTAGCATTCAGCCCTAATCTATACTGCATTAGCAATATGCCTTACGTAAGTATGTGGCATCCATTATGCAATTTGCTAAGCATTATGCTTTTGGTGTGCTTGTGACTTATCTTAGAATCATGTTTTTTCACTAAATGCCAGGAATCAAACAAATTATGCAGAGGCTAGAGTAAACAATGCTTATCTTATAAATGGTGGCTAATATAATTAACGTAATTAACTTAAATTCAAAAACCATTTGTTCTCTAGGAACTCCAGTGGCAGGTCTGGTCACTGAGGTCTTTGGATGGGAAGGCAGTACTTAATTGTCAGGGCTGATAAAAGGGAGCTCGAACACTTTTATTATTCGGCCATGCGTACAGGCCGATGCAGATTACCTTAAAATGCGTAATCTTGGGCTGATTAATCAGAATCAGAATCAGAATCAGCTTTATTGGCCAAGTATATGTACACATGAAAGGAATTGGACTTCGGTTTTACCTTGCTCTCGGTGTGCTTAAAAAGGATATATGTATGTGTACAGCTTTTACAAAGAAACATTTGTGCATGTATAAGAAAGAAATATATATATGTATATACACATCTACATGTATGTAGGAAATGTGCAAAAAGACCATAGTGCAATTGTGCAGAGTGCAGGATGCTGGAATAAATACAGAATATAGGATATAGAATAAATATGGGATGGGTAACCAGTTACTTTTTATACACAAAGGGTCCAGTTTGGTACAGTGGATGATTGTTGTTGACTGGTTTATTGCATAAGTATATTGACTGATGCTGTGAGATTGATTCAAGTGTTCATGATAGTGATTGGCTGTGGAAAGAAACTGTTTATGTGTCTGGTTGTCTTGGCGTACAGTGCTCTGTAGCGCTTACCAGAGGGAAGGAGTTGGAAGAGGTTGTGTCCAGGGTGTGATGGATCTGCAGTGATGTTTCCTGCCCGTTTCCTGACTCTAGATCTGTATAAGTCCTGAATGGAGGGCAGGTCAGCACCAATGATTTTTTCTGCAGACCTGACTGTCTGTTCCTGTCCTGTTTTGTAGCCGAACCAAACCAGACAGTGATGGATGAGCAGAGAACAGACTGGATTATTGCAGAGTAAAATTGGATCAGCAGCGCCTGAGGCAGGTTGAACTTCTTGAGCTGGTGCAGGAAGTACAACCTCTGCTGGGCCTTTTTGACAATTGTGTCTATGTTTGGTGCCCATTTCAGGTCCTGGGAGATTGTGTATCCCAGAAACCTAAAGGTTTCCACAGCAGACACACTGCTATTGAGTAGTGTGAGAGGGGGCAATGCTGAGGGGTCCTCCTGAAGTCCACGGTCATCTCCACAATTTTGAGCATATTAGGTAAGCAGGAGTTCGTCCGTCTCGTTGGCCAAAGAGCGGACATTCTCCAGGTGTATTGAAGGGAGCGCGGTTCAAAATCCCCGCTGGTGCAGTTTAACAAGCCCTCCGGTTCACTTCCGTCGTCGGCATCTCCTGCTAAATCCGTAAAGAGCGGCCGCTCCTCCGACTAACAGTTCTGTAAAGTACTCTGTTTGGGTGGAAGTTTCACAAGTGGATTGACCGATGAGTAAGAGTTCCTCTCTGCTGCATGTGATCAGTGGGGACAGCTGATAACTGAACAAACAAACAAAAACAGAGAAAGCACTAGGGAGCGCGGTACCGAGGCTGTCATCCGCTGCGCTATCTTGGATCTCTCCAAGATCCATTAACTAATGGATTAATTAATGAACCAGGCCAATTGATCAGTCAACCACTAATAATTACCACTGCCCTATTTAAGATGTCTCCATCTGCTATGTTTCATTGACACGGTTGTACATTTGTTCATTAGTGATAAAGGTGAAGTGCATTGTTGTGCCTTGATGTATTTAGTGTGAATTTGGAGATAGATACAGACTTGTATACGATACACAAATTTTCTTTACAAATATGTAAAATCTGTCAATAAAATTTAATAAAAAAATCTAATTATTGAATCATGCCTTATTTATGTTTATGTTAATAAGTTATGTTATGTTCATAATATGTTAATAAGGCTTGGGACCCATTAAAATTTCTGATCTGGCCCTTTCTAAATGTAGTATCTATCCAAAACACAGCCTGCCAAGTTTCTGACCGGTTTTTGAAGAGCAAACAGTTTGGTGTGCTTGAAACAAGTTGAAATAATGAATTAAAAAAGAACCATAAATTCTGGTGCAAACTAGCAATTGAACTAGGTGTGTAAACAGGCTTAGGCTGCTAGTGCATGCTGTGTAAAGTATTAATTTGCAGTGGTGGTCCTGATTATGTGCCTTTCTGTTCAGGAGTATGACGTTCAATGGAATTTTCTGTAGTGTCGCGCCCACCTTGAATCCCAACTTTGTGGGGGTTGTTTGTTTGTTTGTTTGTTTTTAGTAGTAGAGCAAGGAAATAACAGAGGTTAGGAGACATTTTCTTTACCATATCAAATCAGTGTGCTTGTATATTTTTATTACACTGCATTACCCTTATCCACCCGAGATATCAGTAATCAGAATTCTAGTTTATTGTCATGACTCCTAAGCAGGTTCATCTGCATCTCATCAACTCACTGTCTTGTTAAACGCTTCTCTCACCTACTCCTTCTGAGAATTCTTGCCAGCTGGCTTTCCTAGCCCTTTGTGTTCTGTGTTAAGTCCCTAGACAAGGTCTTTGTGGTTTGCCTTTGGATTACTCCTGCTCCTTGTTTGCCTGTTGTACTTGTAATTGAGAATTAATCATAAACTGGACTTCTGGTTTTTTACTTGTATTTGGTTTGCACAGTTCTCTATTAGGCCCCATTGAGTCAACCTTGTTAGAGAAGACTGCATCCTATTTTTGCTCCAGCAAATTTGTCCAGACATTGCAGTTAATGAATTGGTATTGCACCTCAACACAAAGCACTCACATGGGCCATGTTCAGTTTGCAGTCTAGGAACTATGGGCCTGGATTCCCTGTTCAATTCCATCAGTGTAATCTTTTCTTGGCATCCTACCTATGTTAAAAACCCTGAAATGGGAGAAAACTGAAAGCCATCATAAAACAAAACCTTGTTGATGAATTCAATAAAACGAATAAGGAAGTAGTTACAAATTGGCCCAATTTCCCACATTTTTGTATAGGTTTACAGAAGGATTTATCCATACCACAGCCCTCACTCCAAGCAAAACCAACAACCCTCAGATAGGAAGATTAAAATAATTATTCTATCACATACTGATCAATTTTCCTTTTGTAATAGAAAGTTGCATTAAAGCTCACAGTGCCACAGTAACTTGGCCGAACTCTATCCTCTTGCCTTTTCCACAAGCAATTTAAATTGGAAACTTTGCCTTGAAGGTATATAATATGCATACTAACTCATGAAAACCAGGAATATATAAAGTCTGAGAATGTAAACCCATGCTATTCTTGCCCGCATCTTTTCTTCACACCTTTCACTTTCACAGTCCTCTAACAGGTATGGTTTAATGGCTACAAAATTCATTTCATTTTTTTTTTTTTTTGCTTATCATGTCTATTTTTTGCTTATCGAATGTATTAAATTGGATTTTTTTTTATGTAAAACCTTAATGAAAGGTTTCGGAGGCTGATATCGTTATAATGTTTCCCAAGCAGAAGTTTTTCATGATAAAGTTGTACTACTATATTTGAATGTATTTTCCCATTCAAAGGCACATCCTTCATAAACAATGTATATGTATTGTACATATCATACAACTCCGATTCCAAAAAGGTGGGGTGCTATGTAAAATGTAAATAAAACAAAATGCAATGATTTGCAAATCTTTTTTGACTATTATTGCATTGAATTCAATTCCTGTTGGGACGGGGCAATGTTTACCACTGTGTTACATCACTTTTTCATTTACCAGCCCTCAGTAAGTATTTGGGAAATGAGGACACTAATTGTTGAAGTATTTTTCTTGATATACGACTTCAATTACTCAAACAGTCTGTGGTCTTCACTGTCATATTTTGCACTTCATAATGTGTCACACACAGGTTTGGATTGCAAGGAGGTAAGTCTAGTACCCACACTCTTTTACTATGAAGCCACACTGTGGTAACATGTGCAGAATTGGCATTGGTATAAAAAAAAAATGCTGTCTGGATGACAGTATATGTTGCTCCAAAACTTGTCTGTACCTGTTCCCAGATGTACAGGTTACCCATGCCATGGGCACTAATGCACCCCCATACTGTCACAGATGCTGGCTTTTGATGATTCACGACATCCATGATTACCAATAACCTTTTGAAATGTGGACTCGTCAGACCACAGCAGAATTTCCACTTTGCATCAGTCCATCTCAGATGAGCTAGGGCTCAAATAAGTCGGCAGCATTTCTGGATGTTGTTGATATATGGCTTTTGCCAGCAATGGTTCTCCGAAGTGTTCCCAAGCCCATGTAATAATGTCCTTTATGCAGTCATGTTTTTTTTTTAATGTTGTTACCTTCAGTGTTGGTTTCTCAGAATTTCTCCAGATTCTCTGAATCTTTTGATGATATTATGCATTGTAAATGGTGAAATCCCTATATTTCTTGCAATTGTATGCTGAGACACTGAAATGTTTGTGAAATTTGGTGAACCTTGTCACATCCTTGCTTGTGAACGACAATGTCTTTTCCATACCCAATCATGATACTACCACCTGCTACAAATTACCGTTTCCTATGGAATGTTCCAATTAGGTGTTTTTTGAGCATTCCACAACCTTCCCAATCTTTTGTTGCACTGTCGCAATTTTTTGGAACGTGTTTCAATCATCAAATTCAGAATGAGTGTATATTTCCAAAAAACATTAATGTTTCAGTTGGAACAATTAATATCTTGTCTTTGTATTGTATCCAATTGAATATGTGTAGAAAATGACTTGCAAATTGCATTCTGTTTTTAATTACTTCCCAACTTTTTTGGAATCGGAGTTGTATATAATAGACCCCGTTTACACTTGGTTTTAAAATGCATCTTGGGCGATCTGATAGTGGGGAACTGGATAGTGCTAAATACGAGTGTAAACGACCTCCAAGACGTATTCAAGACACATTCACTCACGTATGTAAAATACGTCATTAACGCTGAACATGGAGGTCGTTTTGGTAACAGCACAACACACAAAAAAAAATGGAGAGGAGTACCGATGTACATGGTTGGAGTGCAGGAAGATAATGAAGGTATGTTGCAGGCTTAACGTTTTAATATAATTTTGCATGGGGACCTTTGACCTTCTAGCATAGGTGATGTAGACGGTAACAGTAATATTCAGAAGTCCTTGTCTACAATTGTCTACAAATTGGTCTTCTTTTCTTTGAGGTTAAATGTTTTGATATAACAACATTTAGTCTGTAGAAAGCTGATGAAGGAGGATGGAGAACTCATTGTCACTACTTAACAAATGTCTGACAATGACATTCCACTTCACTCCGCTAGTGCACTCCACTAGTGCATGCCAAACTCTTATTTAATGTAAGAAGGCACCTCTTGATCTACATTAAACTATGCCTGGACAATCACTTCCTTTACCATGAGGGCTAGCCTGTCTTTAGACACTCAAGCCACATTGTGGTGCACACAAATCCCAGTGACCCACCCTCTGGTGATCAGTTCCACATAGCACTCTAGAGCCCTGACCATGTTGAAGATACTCCCATTCCAGTTAATCTCTGTAGTGGCCAAGTCCATCCTTCAACTTCATCAAGACTTGGCAGTATCAATAACCATTGATGACCCCTGACATGCAATGGAAATTTTTAATGGTTGAAAAAAGTTAAACATTTAAAAAGTTAGAATTTATAAAGTCTTAATTTATGATTTATGAAGATTTTGATATTGATAACTTTGCATTTGCAGTTCCACTCCAACACAAGCAGTGGGCCACATGCCTGCTCCCTGATTCAGTGGCGAGTCTCAATAAATCAATACTAAATGTGCACTTCAAATCCCTCTCCTCGACAGTGCATATTTTTCCATAACAATTGGATCTTTTGCAAGGATTTCTGACCACTTCTTAGCATCTTAAATTCACTTCTTCTATCCCTGCTATTCCAATGGCAATGGTAAAGAGGACACATGGTATAGTAGGAACGTTTTTAGGAGGTCACATCCATGGTCATGAGATAATGACTTTTGTGACAATTAGTACACAAGAAATGAGCTAGCAAGAAACCTTCAGTAGTTAAGAAAAGAAATTGCCCTGGCTATTTATTATATAATAATTTCTGCATTGATTTAATAGCCAGTGCACTTAAAAATTATTCCATCAAATAATATCACCTGTTAACCTACACTATATTGCCAAAAGTATTCGTTCACCTGCCTTTACACGAATATGAACTTAAGTGACATCCCATTGTTAATCCATAGGGTTTAATATGACGTCGGCCCACCCTTTGCAGCTATAACAGCTTCAGCTCTTCTGGGCGAGCTCTCCACCAGGTTTAGGAGTGTGTTTATGGGAATTTTTGACCATTCTTCCGGAAGCACATTTGTGAGGTCAGACACTGATGTTGGACGAGAAGGCCTGGCTTAAAGGTCTGTTCATTAAAGTACGATTTAATGTATGATTCTTCATCCATTCTCATTTTTGTTATGGTCTTTGACCTCCTCATTTCCCAAGAATCTAATTTGATCTAGGTTAATATTTATTTTATTTATGTAACAAGGCAAAATAGTCATAAAAATCATGTCCTGTGGCCTCATGTATAAAATCTTTATATAACAACTTATTTTATTCATCTTGAAAGTGTGTGCATATGGACAAATATTTCACCTTACGTTGTCTTAACTGATGATGTGCCTTTTAGAAATAGCCATTATTTTCATTTTAACTTATGAGTTACATGAACACTGGTCTCTCTGTATCAAAAAAAAATCAGAAGTGATTGCATTCTAAAGCTATGTATCAATCGATGTCAATTAATTTGTGTGTGTATACACAGCTCATATAAGGTTGTACTATAAATTAATGTAATGTGAAGTGAGTACGAATGTAATTACCATGGAGGCTATTGATATATTCTTTGTATAAGAAACCTTGCATTCAACCAATGGCTTTTGTTCTAATGTCACTGACAATGCAGCCTGAGAACAACCTGGCAAAATGAAGAGCACATCAGAATTGGAAGCACTCAGAAAGGTATAGCACAAGAGTGATCATCAGTGTTTCATTTCATAGCTGGGAGACCTGAGGGATTTAAAAGGCTTGAAAACTGATTCTGACTTGCTGTGCGGCTTGAGAGGTAATTATTTTGGTTGGCGGGTTCTGGTACAAACTGTCAACCTCCCAAAAAAATGTATGCCCTTAAACTGTAATATTATACTGAACATCATTAGCTTAGCACAAAATTTTTTTTAAATGTCTGCCAGTGTGTAGCTGAGATTGTTATTTGCTTTGATAAGAATTGAACATTTCACTAATTCTACAATCAGAATAGGCTAGTTTCTTGATCTAGACTCAGTTCTTAAAGTACTTGCATAGAACAAAAATATTCTTTTCTAAAATATATATATATATAGTCTGGGAATAAAGAGTCATATTTCTTTCATCGTGTGGTCAAAAGTATGTGGACACCTGACCATGACACCCATATGTGGTTCTTCCCCAAACCGTTGCCAGACAGTTGAAAGCACACAATTATCTAGAATGTCTTTGTATGCTGTAGCTTTAAGATTTCCCATTGCTGGAATTAAGGGGTCAACCCCAAACCTATTCCAGCATGACAATGCAGCTTTCTACAAAGCAAACTCCCTTCCCGGCCTTCTGTAAGAGTAGAGACTATTATAGCAGCAAAGTGAGACCAACTTTGGAATGAGATTCTCAACAAGCACAGATACACTACCAGTCAAAAGTTTGGACACACCTACTCTTTTTCATATTTTTTTCTTTCTTTATTAAATTTTTTTGCTTTCTACGTTGTAAAACATTACTGAATACATCAAAACTATGAAGCAACACGTATGACATATACTGAAT
>JAQQZR010034901.1:0-19902 GCA_030068235.1 Notoglanidium macrostoma
TATTGGGGGTATACATGGCTTGCACACAGTGCGGCAGGGTTTGACAATTTCCTTCTGTTGGAACATTTTTCCCAAATTGGTGTTATGCCAAAAATCACTATGATGGGGTGTAGGCTGATTTTCATGTATGAGGAGTGTTTTAAGCAGCGGTACATAGACAGTTACTCCTTCATAACGATACGTTTGGCCAAAACAATCGCAGCGTTAAATCTGTCGACTGCTGAGAAAGGGTATTTCCCCCACAAATTTAACAAACATGAAAACAACAATTACATCGGCCAATACCCTGACGAGAGTTACTATGGTTATGACGCTATGTCTGATAAAGACAGAGCAGAGTTTGACGAGTGGTACAGGGAAGCCGCTAACAGGGTTTTCAACTTTCAAAAAGAGCTGTACACATACTGTAGAAACGACGTCATTTTGCTACGAGAGGCGTGTCTAAAATACCGTAGTGAGTTTATCGAAGGCACAGAACTAGACCACCTTAGTCAAACCACATTAGCGTCCTGCTGTATGAAGGTCTACAAGACACATTTTCTCCCCAGAGACACGCTAGCCCTTACACATAACAACGCATACGTTAAACAATACAAAGCATTTTCAAGCATTTCCATTGAATGGTTAGAATTTGTCAGGACAAGCAGAAATGTTGATGCACAACACGCTTTGGATGGTGGTGAGGTGATGGTGGGTAAATATTATCTTGACGGCTATTATGAAAAAGGTGGCGATAGAATCGCTTTAGAATTTAATGGCTGTATGCATCACGGTCATACATGCCGTTATAACCCAAATCACATGCACCCTTTGTCAAAGGTGAAATATGGTGTTTTAAGACAACGGTTTGATGACAAAGTGGAAACACTTACCAAGTTGTACGGGTTAAAAGTTGAAATTATGTGGGAATGTAAGTGGAAACATGCCAAGCAAAATGATCCGGCTGTTATAGCGTTTATGTCCACATACACGCACCCTGAGCGATTGAAAAAAGGGACAGTCTCTCTGGTGGTTGGACAAATGCCTACAGACTTTACCACAAAACCAAAGATGATGAGAAAATTAGGTATATGGATTTTACTAGTTTATACCCATTCTGCCAGGCTCGCAAAAGTTACCCAATCGGTCACCCCCAGATTATTTTGAAAGACTTTGAACCTCTGGAGAATTATTATGGGCTAGTCAAAGCAACCGTCTACCCCCCTCGAACCTTGCTTCACCCCGTTCTACCCTATCGTTGTAATGGGAAGTTAATGTTCCCTCTCTGTAAGACATGTGCTGAACAAGAGAACCCGACTACACCTTGCGATCACAATGATGAGCAAAGAGCACTTTCAGGTTGTTGGGTTAGCATTGAATTGATCAAGGCCATTGAGAAGGGTTATTTGGTTGCTAGGGTAGATGAAGTATGGCATTTCCCCCAGAGGTCAGACTCGCTGTTTTCAGGCTTTGTAAACACTTTTTTACAATACCAAGTGGAAGTTAGTGGCTACCCGTCACATGTGGTGTCAGAGGCTGAGAAGAGGGCGTACATCCAGGACTATTTTGAGAAAGAGGGGATAAGGTTGAAACCTGACCGAATATGCATGCATCAAGCAAAGCGAAGCATAAACAAGCTCCTCCTTAAGTCGCTTTGGGGACGGTTTGCAAGGTACATATTTGGTAATGAGTATGATGTCACACACACTTCATTTGTCTCAGAGGACGTGGTCGTTGGTTCAGTGGCGTTTTGCCGATGGGTATAGTGGTCAGACTCATGACATAAATGTGTTTCTCGGTGCTTTCACAACGGCACATGCACGCTTAGAACTGTACAATATTATGGATAAATTGTGTGAAAGACTGCTTTACAGTGATACGGACAGTTAAATTTTTCTTTCAAAGGACGGTGACTGGGAGCCACTACTCGGAGCGTATTTAGGCGATCTTACAGATGAAATAGGTGATGGTGATTATATCACAGAATTTTGCTCTGGCGGGCCAAAGACATACGGCTATCGTACAGCTGGTGCTAGAACTTGTATGAAAGCAAAAGGGGTCACCCTGAATGCTGATAACGCGAAGGTGATCAAGTTAAATACACTGATTGATCTCGTTGACCATCATGTGGTGCACTGAGACAGCACAAGACACATCCGCGCTCGTACCGATAACATTGTAAAAAAATAAATAAAAAACGCCTCACTCTGAAAAACAAATCAGTTGTTAAACGTTTCAAAGTCGTGTACAACAAACGTGTGCTACTGTGACGTTCAGGTGGGACGAAGTGGTTGACACCACAAGTGCAGCGGCGTGCATGAACGGAGAGGGCCAATCAAACTCTGGAGAAACATTTTTTGTAAAAATGTTGATCGCCAATGCTGACAATGTGGTTTGTAATAAAATTGAAAATATTGTGTACATCTACGACTTTTGGCAACCTCTTTATGATGAACTGTTGAAGATAAGAGACATCAAATTCATACAAGGAACACCCCGGGCACCAGATGATGATGAGCTCCTGCCCGTGAGCAAAAACAAGTAGTTGATTATTTATGATGTGATGAAGGATGCTAGTGCTAACACAGAGGTTGAAAAAGTATTTACACAATATGTGCGCCACTGCAACCTCAGTACCATCTACCTGGTTCAGAATTTATTGTTTCAGGGAAAATCTAGCAGTTCAATTAGTTTAAACACAAATTATCTAATGCTTTTCAAAAACCCCAGGGACAACAACCAGATTGCCGTTTTGGGAAGACAGATGTATCTTGGTAACACAAAGTTTTTTCTGGAATGTTTTAAAAATGCTACAGAAAAGCCCTACGGATACCTCCCGATTGATTATAAAGCCAAAACCCCAGATTCATTTAGTCTAAGAACAGACTTGCTTTCAGAGTATCTGGTTGTTTACGGACAGAAAAAGAGTTGAGATACGGTCCAACCATGACTGAAAGGATTCATAGAAACTTACCACATTTGAAACTCTTACTTAAAGCTAAACCTGCACAACGACCACTCTTTTTAAATTCGCCATCGGATGAACTAATCCTAACCCTGTGAGAAGTCGCATTGAACATGTACTCCGTGGCACTATACAGCGATCACACGCACAATATAAAAAAACGGAAAAGAAGAAAACAGCGATTAAGTTTATTGCCAATAAAAAGATAGGCATTCGTAAAAAGAGGCTTGGGACTAACCAAAAGGGCGGTTTTCTTCTTCCTCTCGTAAGTGTGGCTGTGGCTTTTATAAGTAGTCTACTTGCTTCACGACTGAGTTAGATCGAATGGAGTATGCTGAGAAAATGTATTTAGTTCCCCAACGTCAGCTGGATAGGTTAAAGAATGACGCCACACCCATACCTCTAAGACAAACTGTTGAAAATGACTTGGATGCGTCTATAAAAAACGTTTTGAGCATTAATGATTTGAACCATCATGAAAAAGTCAAACTGTATACAACATTGTTACAGAAGAATGTGTCGCTGGTTAAGCAGGGAGAACTTGAGACCAATACTTTAACACTGAGTCTACCGCAAACATCCATAAGCACCAATAGCCCCGAGACACAAGCTGTTCCCGATGCTGACAAGGGTGATTGGATCGTTAAAGAGGTTTTAAACAATGTGCCATCAAGAAGTATAAAGAATGCTCAATACATATTGGAAAAGATGTTTAGCTCACGGGATATAGCGTCGTGGAGTGAAACAGGGGAATTTGTTTTTAAAGGCGTAGTCATCCCCGGATCGCACATATTTGATTTGGTAAAAAGTGCCAAAGCGCCACAGATGGTGAACACTCGTAGAAGGCCAAAGGGGTGGCGAGAATTTATGAGTGCTATAGCCAAGCTAAATATACCACTTTCCATAGTTCCAAACAGACATGCTAAAGAGGAAATTGATTCTTTTAAAAAGACAGATACGCAGGGGTATGCAACCCCGGTCAAGGGTTCAGCCCACCCAATATTTTCACCACCTATTTTGGATACCGTGGCATGGCTGGGGTTTTAAATACAAGCTGATGTAAATATGTATTTGTTGCAATATATGTAATTTCATTTGTCTTTGTAGCATCTTGTTTTCCAAAATGTCAATACACACATGCAATATATGTAATCTGATTTGTCTTGTTTATTTATTATTGTAGTACATCAATACATCTTTATAAACATCTCCCCCATTTGTACATGTTGTATACAGTTAAACACATTAGAAATACAAAAACACGGTTGTAATTTTTGGACGAATAATGTAACCATGTTATCATTTTTAATCAAATCATCAGAATATTTACAAATCACATCTTTATAGTCTAAACCTCTTGACATATGGTGCAGGAAAAAAACAGTGTTCACTGCATAAAACCAACGTAAAATCTTGCTCTGTTTGGATGAAACTTGTAGGTTTGTACACATGGTCCTTACAAATTTGTAAATGGATGGCAGAAACACCTTGTTGTCTGGCTTGTTACCAAACTGTCAAAAAAACATCCGACACGATCCTCTGTTATGTACACAGCCAACCAGTGTTCGCCTGGTAGGTCTGAACTATGAGTATTGATTATCACAGATGATGGTAATTTCTCCACAGGGGTTTTGGGTAATTGATCACACGCTAGCACACCAAGAAAATGAGAGTTTGTGGAAATTTTATCCATAATCGCAGACAGCTGTATGGTGTTCATGGTCTCAGTAGTAATCTACCAGAATCTGTCTACGGTTGGACACCTCAATTATACTGTCAAATATGGCATAAACTACAAAATTAATGGTGTTTGGTAGCGGTTGTCCGAAACGAGTTTCCAGCCTAATGTTCCCTGACTTGATTAATGACACATGCTGGCTACACTCCTCGTCCGGTGTGAGGTTAAAGGCGTAGAGCGTAGAAATTAAAGATTCTTCTCTTTCAATAGCCAATGCCCAATTTTCTAAATGTCTTCCGGAGGCTAGAGCTAGTTGATAAAACTCACGCACAGCCGACCCCTCTGGATATCGCGGTTGCAAGGGCTTAGCCGGAAATTGTTGCCCTATTCTAATAATGCCCTGAATGTTGCCCTGAATTCTAAGTCATAATGCTTGAATGCGAAGGGATTCTTATTATATGTACCTGTAAATGCGCCATTATCCACCATGGCTATCACAATAGATTTGGGTAGTGTTCCTAGAAACAAATTTTCTTGATTGGAAACACGAGTACCCCATCAACCGGATATTTAGCCGTGGCAGCGAGTAATGCCTGGGCATGACCTAGTCTTACAGCCGGGGATACCGAAACTTTTTTAACAAATAAGGAGGCTACAACAATGTTCATTTTATATGGTATATTGTCACTTCGCATTAGACAAAATTCATCCGTTGCCCGGGTCATTCTGATTTTAATATCAACACCATTCAACATCAGTTTTTCCTGAAAAAATATGTCACTGTGGATCGGGGATAGCAATTCCACTACATTGCTAGCGTTTGAGAATGCAGCCCGCTTTGTCATATTTTTAGCAGCAGTCTTCAGATGTGGTTTCGCAATACTGAATCCTCTTTTCAAAACTTGTATCGCCATTCGAAACAGGCCTCTGAAAAGACACCATACATTGTCTGGGCTCTGGCATACCTCGGGAGTAGACCACCGGCCTGATTTTGATAATAAGCAACATAGCGGTGTTGGTCTGCGTATGGGTTAAACGGCTTCATTGTTTTTATATCGTTGTGTTTGTTTCACAGGCCTGAAATGGAGCTTTGCAATCACCTTTCGGTACTTAAATGACACGTTGTAGTTCTGATCGGTTTTCACTTCTATGAGTATGTCACTGTTGTGAGCTTTAGACACACGTACGTAGTGTACTTTGTCGTATTTAATTGTGACTATCTTTTTCTTTTCCCCGGTTATATGTACACAACACAACAGAGGTACAAAGTAGTCACCCACGATTTGATACTCTATTATGTCACTATAAACAAAAAGGGAATGATCACCGCCATACAGATCAGCGGGTTTATTAGCAAATTTTTTTCCTAGTGTGGCTGGTACCTCGCTAGGGTCGAAAGTAACCCCATTTTTAAACCCTAAAATCGATGCGAGTTTTCCATAGAACATTAGTTGTTATGTCGTATTGGGTGTCGACACAAATTCTGGTTACGACATCGTCGTAACCGAGTTTTACACCGTATTGCACAAGGTGGTTGTTGATCTCATGGACTATCGCCATAATAGTCGAGAAATACCCGACACATAGCTTTATTCCAGTTGCCAGCTTGGGTTTTTTGTTAGTGAGAAAGAATGTACTGTCAACATCTCGAAAAGTTTCCCATGTCCTTGGGTACTGGAATTCAATTAGACCGACCTCCCAGGCATCCTTCAATATTAACGGTCTCGCGCGAGTTTAGTTCTGTACTTTGAAATCTCGTTGTCGGGGTACACACTCCGAGACGAATTGCACGGCAGCGTTACGTAAAACCCTTCACCACTCATAATAACGTTTGCACCGAATGAGACACGTTGTCCAGGAACTCTGATTTTTAACACAAAAAGGGGCTAAATTCGTCTTTTTCGGTCTTTTTCGTGAACCTGTTAAATTGTTAAGCTGTTAAATTCTGAAGGCCACCCTAACCATTTCACCAAAACCATACAGTTTTTTCCCCACGTTCTTTCTTTCTAAAATCTTGTCCACTTTAAATGTTTTATCCCTATCAATACTGATTTTTTGCAACTCTTCTTCATAAAATGTCCCCTGTATTAGATCACCGTCATAGTCTATCAACTTGTAGACTGGCGGTATTCTGGGGATACATTCGGATATGGTAAAAAAATTCTTGTGTATAGTTTTGCTCGTAACTTTTTGTAAATGACCCGCTCATTTTAGAAATTCTAACATCACCGGTTTTGTATTTAAATACCACGTTTTTGCGATTCGTATCCTTTCCACCATACAATGTTTTAAACACAGTATTTTTGTTTTCACTGGTCACATCTACAGGTCTCATCCTGATACTTCGATGATAACTATTGTTGTAGGAAGTGAGTAAATCTGGCAAAACATTTATATACCACTTTGAATTGACCGCTGTTAGATAACGCTACATTCTACCCTTAATATTGAAGCGTTCAACCACGCTGGCCTTGAGTTCGCACCCTGCGGCAAAATGATGAATGCCATATTTACTCAACACATTTTGAGAGTGTTTCTTGAAAAACTCTTTTCCGTGATCAGTCTGTAGCTTTTGAGGCACACGTCCTTCCTTGAGAATAGATTCAAATGCTCTAGCCACTTCTGGCATCGTCTTGTCTAACACACATACCCACGCATATTTACTAAAAACGTCTATGCATGTCGACATGTATTTGAAGTCATCATTCTCCTATGAGATATAGTCATATCGACCAAGTCAGCTTGAAACTGCATGTCTATATCATACACCACAACCCTATTCCTCGCATAGTTGATGCGTACAGGCTTGTGAAGTGTATAGCTATCCTCTCCAGATAACTACTCAGAAACCTGCTTTTCATACAAACGTACCCCCGTGTCTTTAAACACAGCCTCTTTTAATCTTGTTTTACCACCAAAAAAACCCTCAATGGAGGGTGTATAGTACGCGGATTTTAGAAGCTCTGTCATGATACCAATCATTCAAATAATGACATAGTCTTTTCCAATTTCACAGTATTTATGTATTTTATTTGTACAACAAGAATATACACACACAAATGTTGGACTAGCAAGATTTTAAAAAGTCTAAATTTTAACACATGTATAAAAGTTTCTTTCTCAACTAGCCTTTTTTTTACTAATGCGCTACATGCAAACATGTTTTCATTTTACACATTTTACAAAACATTAGAGCACTCTTTAGATATGACGATCATCTTTTGTTTTTTCAAGCTTGTTCAAACGACTGATAGTCACCACATACTCTGTACTAGAATTTTGAGTCTCGTTAGCGATGATGTTACATGACATGGCTGTTAGTTCAAATTTCACACGTTGTTTGACAGAATCTTTTGACAGCTGACTTCTACCGCAACGATTACCCATTTTGACAAAACTCAACGGTTTTCCCCTACCCAACACTTTAGAGCGTCGAAAATAGCACGTTCACACTGTCCGTCAACAAGATTCTCCGCGTTTCTCACAGATATATGGTTCTTCCTGGAGCCAAAGGTCTTTTGAGGGCACAGCTGTAGTCCGTATGTCTCAAAGACGTGTGAGATCACCTGTAGCAACTCGGGTCTGAAAAGCACCTGTTTTATTTCATCAATGTGTGTTTGGAAATAATAGACATCGGGCTCGTAGAGACATGATCGCTGACGCTGGCTGGGATGGTTCACTTCACAACCGAAACAATCTTTGCGCAGTTTTTCTCCAATGATGTGTTACAGGATACCACATACACAAGACTTATGAGTTTGATGGCCTGTGGGTTCAAACATCCAACCACATCTTGTCCAGCGGGTTCACAGGGTCCTTCACCATCGGTTGGAGACAAAGCTGTTAGTGTTTCAGTAGACTCAGTCCTTTGTTTGAGTGGTAAATTAATATCCCCCGGATTTTTACACATTTTATCAAACCAATCAGGCTCTTCAGCCATAGCAACTTCATCTACTGATAGCGACATGGTTGGTCATGTGTCACACTGTCTCAGAGATGAAGTGCTCTAGATACCCCTTCACATTTTTAATGTTTGTAGATGATGGTGATGGGTGCTTTATAGACAATATCCAGGCCAGGAACTTCGAGATCGCGCCAAACTTTATTCCTGAACAATTTCCAGTCTTTGGCACAGAATGATATGTGTTGTGTGTCGTCTGTAAATAACCCCCAACCTGAATCTACAGTGTATAGTTTAACACTGCATTCTTCTTTGTTGAAAACATATCCACCAACGCGTCCATCAGACAACAACCACAGTATCCATCGCATTTTTAAGAAAACATACCAAACTTTTGGGTTTTCTCTTTTTTGAAAAAAGTTTATTTCAGAGTTATTACAGAGTCAATAACTCTGTCAGCGACGGGTGTGAAATCAAGCCTCTTCTTACAAACATCTCTTGTTACAGATGATGCAGTCTTTGTTGTACACCTTTCTTCCAGCTTTTGCAATTCTACAAAACAATTGTCAGAATCTGTTAAACAAAACAAAAGCCATCAGACAATCTAAAACACTCTGTAACTTACAATGAAACAAATAACTAAACTTACTTGGAGTGAAGGAATCCATCCTTGTTGACCTTATCTGTGCTCTTGTCAAACACATCTTGAATGATAAAGAAAAACTGAAGCCCCCCCTTTCACATTAGTAACAAAATGAGGACCAACTTTGTCAGCACTTTCAAAACACCCCCTGAACATAGATTCCAACAAAGAGCGGCTGTTTGACCACCCCCCCTGGCCAAGTGAGGGGGTGTATGTCCGGATTCCACACTAAGAAGGATACACTGGTCAATTAAAGTCTCAAGCTGAGTGTGTGTGTGTGTGCGCCTAAGTGCCCACAGAGCAACAGACTGCAACAGTGAGTCCTGTCCTTCAAGGTGCAGTGGGACAAAGTACAGTGGGCAGCATGGTTCATAAGCAGCGACCATCATTGAATTTGTCAATAGTATTTGGACAGTTATTGATATTCACAAGTTGACAATAAATATTTGACTTTTTTTTTTCACTAAATGATAGTTTGACAATATAGTTCTCTCATAACACGGCCCTCCCTTTACTTTATGGTCTTTCAATTTACCAAGCCAAGATTTGGTGGTGCTCATGTTGCTGCTGAAATGCCAAACCTTGGTGCTGCCAGAAAAGTAACCAAGGTAAATGGAGATCAAATAGCAACTGTCTAACTTAACTGTTTAACAACTGTTTTTTTTTTTTTTTTTTTTTAACAAATGTGACAATTGGAGGAATTGAGGAAAATGTTTGCTAAATAATAATGCAAAATGTATTGTAAATAGTTAATAGTTATAAATACTGTAATAGTTTTACTAAGTAGTTTAAAATATTTAATACTGTTGGTAAAGTATTTACATATTATTTGTTATTTATGGTTTATTATAATTTATGTTAAATAGGTGAATGACAAATCTTTTTATAGCTTTGAAGTCTTTATTGTATTCGTTGTGCTTTTAGGTGGTCTATTTTGATTAAAACTTGCAAAAGTGTTTCTTGGCTACTTTTTTCTATGCTATGTAAGAATAAACCTTGCTTATGCACCAGTTGTTTGGGTATGGTAATGATGTTTTGGGTAGTGAAAATGCTTATGTAACAGGGTAAATATGTGTATAATTACACACATTCTGTTTCATTTCAGTTAAATGTTTGTGGTTACTTTTATTTGTTTATGTAGTCTTTTATTTTGTTACGTGTCTACCCATAACCCCCCTGGGTTCTGTACCTGTAAGCCCTGCCTCTCTCCCTCTCTCGGCTGGTTACTTCATGAGAGCAGGTGAGAGTTGGCGTGTGCTAAAGCTTTTATATTTTATTTTTAATTACTTTTAAAGTATTTTATTTTACACTGTTGTATTTTGTTATTAATGTTCTAGTTATTGTTTTGTGTGTTGTATGTTCTCTTTTATGCTCTCTCTCTCGGCTGGTGACTTCATGAGAGCAGCTCCCTCGGCTGGTTACTTCATGAGAGCAGAGCAGAGCAGAGTGTGGACAATAAAGTAGACTGCGTCCGATGGTGAATTGCAAAGACTGTGCTCCTCTTCTTCTTCTGCGCGTTCACACACAATATAAGTATAAATAATTAAAAACACAATGCAGAGTAAATGAGAACTTGCGGTTAGCCGTGGGGATTTGAGAGGTATAACTTCCACACCGGTTACATTTGGTGCCGTGACCCGGATTTTTCGTGCTGAGAGAAGAGAAGATGCGCTGAGCACGAGGCCTGTTAGCGACACGCCATTTTGGGGTTTTTTTTCCACTGTTGTCTCCTCGTGTCTTTCGCGTGCTAGTTTTTTTTTGGTCGAATGAAATGGTTAGAAGCTAATAAGGTAAATGGCTTGGCTATACTTGTTCTTTAGACAGTCTGTTTAAAGTGTATTAACGAATTATATAGGTGTGTATTTAAAACATTTTGGGTATTTTGTTTTAGTGACATGCTAAAGGTTTTTTTTCTCTCTTTTTCTGCTAGGTGCTGTCTTAAGGACATTAATGTGCAGTTGGCTGTTTGATGCATATTTTGTGATGTATTTTTTTTTCTCCCTTTTGGGCAGATTGTGAATTATGTGCACATGTTTAGTGTATGTTATGGGATTGAACTCTTTGTTTTCTAATAATTAATTGTGTGCTTTAAATCAGTGTTACTACCTCCTTTTCTTTTTCTCTTTTTTTTCTTTCATTCATGGTTGTCATGGATGTTGGCGAAGCTATGCAGGAGGAGAGTTCATTTAGAATGAGGGTTTGTTAGAATTAGAGTTTGTCTAGCCCTAGTATAATGCCAAGTAGTGGTAGTTCTGGTAGGGGGCGAGGGCTGTTCATGTTTGATAATGGGGATGAGTTTTCGCCTATTGCAGGGGATCGTGGTAGATCAGTAACCCAGTGCAATTTGGGCTCCCCAGTCATCCTCGTTAGCTCCACACCAGTTTCAGGTGCTCGGAGGAACGTGGCACGACTTGCCTCCTCTGACACTTTGGGCAGTCTCATTAGTGGTTTGGCCAAACAGATTGGGGATAGCATAGTAGCTAACTTGTCCACTGTACTCCAACCAGGTAATAGCAGTCAATCCTCGACTTCTGTAGTTCAGGGATCATGTGGTGGTATTGATGCCACGCAGCTGAAGGTAATAGTCCAACCAAGCTCAGACCCACTTCCTTTCTTTAGGGGCAATGGGTCTGGCAAAATCTCTATACTTGAATGGTCTGAGATGATGGAACGCTATGCTGCTAAGATGTCGTACAATACGCACGGTGAGCTCTTTGATTTTCTGATGAGCAGGTTGTCAGGTAGGGCCAGGGATGTTGTTAAGGTTTCCCTACGTAGCAACTCCGGTTTGACATCGTAGGGTCTGCCCACTTCGGTCTTTGACATTCTCCAACGCCATTTTAGTGACATTGTCCATCCCACCATGCCCATGAAAGATTTCTATAGTTCCATCCCGCGAGCTGGTGAGTCTGCTCTTGATTATTGGATTCGGCTTAACAAGTCTATTGATGCTGTTGATGAGTGTTTGCGTAGATGGGGCAAGCATGTAGATGATCCTTGTGTTGAAGCTGTGCTAATGTTTATTTCCCACTGTCCAGACCCTGACCTTGTGGTATCTTTCACGTTTAAGCTTGCCGAGAAGTGGTCTGCTGCTGAGGTGCAGGAGCAGTTGGACAATCACGTGGCTTCGGTGAGGAATGTTGAAGTTAAGTTTTCTTACTCGCACTCAGTCTCAGCACACAGACAGGTCTTACAGTCGTCTGGTACATGATAGGGAGGTGTTAGTCCCCAGAACAGATGATTGTCCAGAAAATGGTAACTTGTCCTACATTGGCTCAGTACCAGTTAAAGTTGATCAGCTTAATCCGATGGTTTCGGTTGGTGAGGGTTCTGTGCCTTTGTCTTCTGGTGTTTCCTCCCTGAACTCTGACTTAAAACAGTTGTCTGCTAAGCTTGACGGCACTGTCTAATCTGTCTTTTGTTGCACCAAGGTCTGCTTCGCCTAAACGTTTTCGACCACGGCATTCAAGTAAAGTGCAGCATGGTCCATGCATGGTCTGTGGTACTTATGAACACTCCTCTTTTCTCCACTGTACTCATGATCGGTTGTGCAACCAATGCTTCAGCCCAGATCACTTTAGAAAGCAGTGTTCACTTTCTGATCGTCAGAATGGAGCAACGGCTTCTCACGCTCCAAGGGCTCCATTAAACTAGCAAGCCCATTTCAGGGGAGGGTTGGCATGGGTAATGCGAGAGATGACCTCCGAGAAACTTCTGGGTTGCCGTCTGGTTGTGTAGCATGTCCTTGCGTGTCGGCGGAGTCGTCGTCGACTGTTTTTGCTGGGTCACAGTGGGTTGAGGAGTCTAGCGAATTGTTTTATGCTCCAGTGTCGGTAGGTGGCAAATGTACCATCAGGGGTATGCTTGATTCAGGCAGCATGGCATGCACTCTTAGTGATCGGGCAGAATTGAGTCTTTCACTGCAGGTGTCACGCTTCAGCCTCAGTTGGTGCCCGAGAATACTCTCCTTATGGGTTGTGGTGGGTTAACTACCAAGCCTAAGTGTGTTTATGAACTGGACATTGTAGTTTATAGGTTAAAATTTTATGTGCCGACACTTGTTCCGGGTCAGAGGGATGACTTTATTATAGGTAGTAATGTTCTCAGACCTATCATCCAGGCTATGAAGTCTTCTGAGGAGTATTGGTGGTTGGTTAATGTGGATTCAAATGATCCTGATGGTAAGCAGTTTCTCCAGCTCCTTAGTTGTGTTTCTCCTTGGAGGGGTTCCGTGCCACCTAACAAGGTGGGTACAGTGAAGTTAAGGCAGGCTGTCACCTTGCTCCCCAGGCGAGAATACATAGTGTGGGGAAGGTTGCCACCGAATGCTCCTATTTCGGAGGGCAGTACCGTGGTTGTGGAGCCAACTTCATCCCGTGCAGCTCCCAAAAACAGCATGGTGGGTCGTGTCGCATCACCCATGTGGGGTGATGGGTGGATCCCTATGAAAATCTTGAATGCTTCCCAGAATACCATGGTCTTGCGCCGTAACACTAAATTAGCGGATGTGTTCCCTTGTCTTGCCTTAGAGGACTTGCCATTTACACAAGGTTGGCAGGAGATGGTCAATGCAGCCCCCGACTCACCGGTTGCTGTGCCGGATGGAATCCAGAGGCTGGGTGACTCTGCGTTAGCTGATATCGACATCGAAGCCTGTGAGGTGTCAGCTGAGTGGAAACTTAAGTTGGCGGAGCTTATTCTTTCTTATGAAGATGTGTTTTCGAGAGGAAAGTTAGACTGTGGGGAGGCTAGAAATTCTTTCCATCATATTCGACTTTCAGATGATAAGCCATTCAGGCTGCCTTACTGTCGTGTGCCCCCTGCTCATCACTGTAAGCTACGGGAGGACCTGTCTGAGATGGAAGTGAAGGAAATAATTTCTAAGTCCGTGAGTGAGTATGCGTCACCCCTTGTGTTAGTCTGGAAGAAGGATGGTGGCTTACGCATTTGCACAGACTTCCGCATGTTGAATGCGAAAACATTTAAAGACGCCCACCCCTTGCCGCACCCAGCTGATTGTCTTGCTGCCCTGGGCGGTAACTGTCTGTTTAGCACCATGGACTTAACTTCGGAGTTCTACAACATTCCCTTGCATGAGTCAGACAGGCATTACACGGCCTTCACTACACCCTTGGGGCTGTATGAGTATAACCGTCTGCCACAAGGCCTCTGTAACAGCCCAGCATCTTTTATGCGCATGATGCTAAGTATCTTTGGGGACATTTTTCCAGTCTTTTATGCTACTTAGATGACCTTCTAGTCTTTGCGTCCTCGGAGGAGGAAGATTTGAGTCGTCTCGAAGTTGTATTCTCTCGCTTGCGTGCCAGCAATCTGAAGCTTTCCCAAACGAAGTCTCACTTCCTGAGAAGTTCTGTAAAGTTTTTGGGTCACATGGTGAGTGGTGATGGGGTTTCTGTTGACCAGGAGAAGGTTCGTGTCATTACAGACTTTGCGAAAGGTGACTTGATGGAAGCAGATGGTTGTACTCCTTCTCCGAAGAAAATTCGATCTTTCTTGGGGATGCTCATGTTCTACCAGCACTTCATCCCGGGTGGTTGTTCTTTAGCTAGGCCGCTTTTTGGCTTAACAGCAGGTCAGAAACGTGTGACTAGGGGCAACAAGGGGCAGAGGAGGGCTGGCACATTTTGTGTGCTGACACCGCATGATTGGACAAATGATTGTGTGAAGGCTTTTGGGGACTTGAAGTGTGCTTTATTGGAGAGTGCCGTCCTAATGCACCCTGACTTCAGTCAGCCATTCAATTTGTCGACCGATGCTTCGCTGAGTGGCCTAGGAGCCGTATTGTCACAGGTACCCGCAGGTGAAGAGCAGGCTAGACCGATAGCTTTCGCTAGCAAAACACTCACACACAGTCAGGCTAATTATCCCACTCACCATTTGGAATTTCTAGCCTTAAAGTGGGCAGTGTGTGATAAATTAAGCCACTGGCTTAAGGGCCACAATTTCACGGTCTGGACAGACAACAATCCCTTATCGTACATTATGACAAAACCAAAACTTGATGCCTGTGAGCAGAGATGGGTTGCTAAGTTAGCTCCATATTCTTTTAACATTAAACACATTCCTGGCAGACAAAATGTTGTGGCCAATGCTCTTAGCAGAGAGCCTTTTGTGAAACCACTTTCCCACCAGTTACTATCCGAGCCTTACTGTGACCTTTGTGACTGGACACATGCCATGCAGGTCGATCAGGTGCAGGATGCTTTCCGTTTCATGTGCATGCCACAGTCTTTGTGAGCATCTGGAGCTGCTTTATGGTCATTGACTGAGGAAGTAGTCTCGTCTGTGCTGTCAGTCTATGATGGTTTGGACTGTCCCTTTGTTCAGCGTGCCATTTCGATGGCTGGTGATTTTGCTGTTATCATTCCCTTCGACGATGGTGCACACCAGCCCGTGCCACTGGCTGACCTGCTGTCGCAGCAGTGCAATGATCCTGTCTTAGGTAGGGTGATGCATTTTGTGAGACGTAAACAATGACCAACTCGACGGGAACGTGTTCATGAGTCTGGTGAGACTTTAAGGTTTTTGAGGCAGTGGGACAAGTTGAGGTTGCTCAACAACATTTTGTATCATGTCATGGGAGATCCCATGACAAAGAATATGCGGTTTCAATTTGTTGTCCCTGAGGTGCTGAAGTTGTCAGTTCTGGCTGGTATTCACGACAATGCAGGTCACCAGGGTCAGCCGAGAACATTTACCCTGGCACGGCAACATTTGTACTGGAGTGGCATGGAGAGAACCATTTGTGATTATGTGAGAGGTTGCAGCAGATGTGTGGTCAGTAAAACTCTTGAGCCTGCAGCGAGAGCTCCTCTGGAGAGCGTTAAAACGTTGGCTCCGCTCGAGCTTGTTTATATTGATTTCTGGTCAGCTGAGCATAAAGACAAGTCAGTAGATGTGTTAGTTATCACTGATCACGGCACTAAATTGCCTCATGCTTTTCCTTGTAGGGATCAGACAGCAAAGTCAGTTGCCAAAAATCTCTGGGATAACTTCTGTGTCTATGGCTGCCCTCTGAGGTTGCATTCTGACCAGGGTACTAGCTTTGAGAGTGAGCTGCTCGTCGAGCTCTTGGTCTTAGCTGCACTTGACAAATGACACACTACTCCTCATCATCCCATGGGTAATGATGGTACAGAGAGGTTCAACCATACGTTAGGGAGCATGTTGCGATCGCTACCTTTGGAAGCAAAGCACATGAGACCACTGGCTTTGCTCCATTTTATTTGATGTTCGGTCGAATACCAAGACTGATTTTTAAGAATGTTCTTTGTGATGCGTCAGTTTGTAACTACAATTCCTATGTTAAATCGTTGGTGAGTGGCCTTCAATCTGCTATGCAGATTGCCCAAAAACATGCAACAGGCTGATCAGTATGACAAGAGAGTGAAAGGTTGCACTTTGTTAGTTGGGGACTCTGTGCTTGTGGTGAACAAAAGTGTGAGGGGCAAGCGCAAATTAGCCGATAGATGGGAGTTGATTCTGTACACAGTAGTAGCTGCGAATCCGGATCTGCACGTTTTCAGGATCAGTGTCCGACATGGTACTGAGAAGGTGGTTCATCGCAACTTGCTGCTACAAGTTAATTTCTTGCCTCTGCCTGGGTCCCTATCTGAAGAGTCCAATTCGTGTTCAGGTGACACGTCCTGAGTCACTTTCAGCAGGTGGTTGTGATCGGGTTGAGTTGATGGCGGACGCCAGTGTTTCTGCTGTTGAGTTAGCTCCTGCAGATGTTCTTCCTGATCTTTAGCTCTCTGTTAGGGACTGCACTTCTTCTTGGATCAGCTCCATGCAGAATGTTTGTGTAATTTTGGGGTGGGAGTGAATGTAACAGGGTAAATATGTGTATAATTACACACATTCTGTTTCATTTCAGTTAAATGTTTGTGGTTACTTTTATTTGTTTATGTAGTCTTTTATTTTGTTACGTGTCTACCCATAACCCCCCTGGGTTCTGTACCTGTAAGCCCTGCCTCTCTCCCTCTCTCGGCTGGTTACTTCATGAGAGCAGGTGAGAGTTGGCGTGTGCTAAAGCTTTTATATTTTATTTTTAATTACTTTTAAAGTATTTTATTTTACACTGTTGTATTTTGTTATTAATGTTGTAGTTATTGTTTTGTGTGTTGTATGTTCTCTTTTACGCTCTCTCTCGGCTGGTTACTTCATGAGAGCAGAGCAGAATGTTGACAATAAAGTGGACTGCGTCCGATGGTGAATTGCAAAGGCTGTGCTCCTCTTCTTCTTCCGCGCGTTCACACAGAATATAAGTATAAACAATTAAAAACACAACGCAGAGTAAATGAGAACTTGGGGTTAGCCGTGGGGATTTTAGAGGTATAACTTCCACACCGGTTACACTTACCATGTAAACTCAAACTCTGTTTGTTTATTAAATTGTGAGCTCAGATTTACGGCTACAATGATTATACACTTGCTGATCACTTTATTAGGAAAACCTGGGCTTACATACCTGTACATATTAACATTAAGCTGTTCACAACAATGGGAAAGCTAAAGATCCTGGTCTTTGGCAAAATCTTTACTTGCCCACTTTCAGTACTTACTGTAGCCTCAGATTACAGTTCTTGGCTGACAGGAGTGGAAGCTGATGTGCTCTTCTGCTGGTTGTAGCTGATCTGTCTCAAGGTCCGATGTATTGAGTATACTGAGACGCATTTTCTGTTCACCACGATTGTAATGAGTGATTATTTGAGTTACCGTCTCCTTGCTGTCAGCTTAATCATCCTGACCTCTCTGTCAACAAGGCACTTCCTCCCACAGAACTGCCTCTCACGCAGTGTTGGTTTTTTATTTTTATTTTTTTTTATAAACATTCTGTGTAAACTCTAGAGCAGCTTTTTTGACATCAAGGGCCACATCAGATTTTATAACTTGTTTTGGGGGCCGGACGTTTGTTTTTGTTTTTTTTAACTGCAGAGCTGAGCACATATAGACACATTTAGAATTACCGAACATGAATCATATTGAAGTTTCAAAGATTGGTTAACTGATTATTACATTACATGTGAGCATCTCTAGCGAGAGCACCAATATTCAACAAAATATTTCTACACTTCTGTTCTATATTACTTTCAACATGGAAGTCATAACATTTTCAATCTGTGTCACATTCTGAATAAGTTTAAACATTGCTACTTCCATACCACATTCTGCATTGTCAATCTCATAACACATTCATTCATTTCAGAAGAACATTCTTTTCATTCATGTTTTTTATTTCATTTTTTTCTGTTACCCTTGGGTATGCCTTCAATATAACAGACATATTCAACATGAACAGACTAGCATTTCTTTCTGTTTTCCTTTTCTATCAAAGGCATCAACATGAACAATCGAAATTCTACTGCTGATTTGGGGTTGGTTAAACTACACATGTTCATTTCAGAAGTACATATTTTTTTCCTCCCTCATCCTTCAATATTAACAGGCATATTCAATAACAGACCAGCATTTCTTTCAAAGGCATCAACAGGAATAATTGAAATAAACCAATTCTAGTGCTGGTTTCTGGTTGGTTAAACTACACATATTCCCTTTTAATTCTCATAACGCATTCATTTCATTCTGGTAGTTTCACTGCTCTGCCACTGCTTCTGATTTACCTTAATTTAATCATGGTGATTAGCTCAATCACCACATAGCTGGCATGCACGTTCTCTCTGTCCAAATTCGGTCTGGTGAAAGCTGCCTGTTGGGCAACCAAACTTCGCCGAAATACGTTTAATTTATCTTTGTGTACCTGCCCTTGCAACTCACGTAGCCTAGCATGTTTAGCACTGTAGTGCCGTTCCAGGTTGGCCTTTTCAGTACAGCGAGCGATTGTCCACACACAAGGCAAACTGGCTTGCCCATCACTTCAACAAAGAAGTAGTCTTCAGTCCATTTTTCTTGGAAAACACGACATTCATTATCCACCTTTCACCTCTTTCCGAATGCCAAGCTAGCCATCAATGGAGCCGTTATTTATTTATTTTTATTAATTTTTTTTTTTTTTTTTTTTTTTAAAGAAGTCTGTGACAGGTTACAGGTGTTACGTACAGTCAAATGCGCTTCATTAAAAATGGGCGAGTATAACGAACTGCGTGACTTTGACAAAGGTCGATTTGTGATTGCTTGACGACTGGGTCAGAGCATCTCCAAAACAGCAGGTCTTGTGTGGTGTTCCTAGTATTGCAGTGGTTAGTACGTACCAAAAGTGGTCCAAGGAAGGACAACCGGTGAACCAGCGACATGGTCATGGGCACCCAAGGCTCATTAATGCACATGGGGAGTGAAGGCTCTGTCCACCCCCAAAAATGCCTACAGTAAGCACTTGTGCATCAGAACTGTATCATGGAGAAGGTAGCCTGGACTGATGGATCTATGAATTTTTTCACATAATGTGCATCTCTTACCTGCACAATGCAAGCCGGCAAAGGCAGTGTGATGCTCTGGGGATTGTTCTGCTGGGAAGCCTTGGTCCTGGCATTCATGCGGATGTCACTTTGACACGTACCATCTTCCTAAACGTGGTAGCCGATCAAGTCCACCCACAGGCAACAGCATTCCCTAATGTCAGTGGCCTCTTTCAGTAGCATAATGTGCCCTGCCACACTGCAAACAATGGATTGGATGGATTGCTGCTCAGGAATGGATTGAGGAACATGACAAAGAGTTTAAGGTGTTGACTTAGCCTCCAAATTCCCCAGATCTCA
>JAQQZR010034912.1:0-19900 GCA_030068235.1 Notoglanidium macrostoma
AGTTTGCAGGTTCTCATCGCCAAAGTTGTTATGCCAAGCTGCCAACCGAGTGGTAGACTAAATTTGAAAGGGGGAATTCCTGAATGGTGGCCTGAGCAAGAAGTCTTTGTATAGAGAAGGACAAGCTGACAGGAAAGCAAGGGCTCACCTGGGATTCTTTGTTCTTTGGACATCTCAAGATGTTGAGATGGAAGTACCAAGCAGCCAGTGGTCCAGGATTCCACCCAGCTGTAGAACACTCCACGTAAAACCCGGGCTCGTCCGGGATTTGAACCCGGGAAATCTCACACCCTAAGCGAGAATCATACCCTTAGACCAACGAGCCAAGACAGCCTTGGTTGCTTTTTGTTTGCGCGCATCTGGGATCTCCCTGTGCTCTGCGTTGCAGCCATTTTGCCAATTACTTAATAAACCATTTTTTTAAAGCATTTCTTTATAAAATATGCATTGTAAGCAATAAGAAAAGTTTATTAACAGAGCTACATCTCCAACCTACTATTATGCAACAGGTATGATAGTTTCAGTTCCTACTGCAAGTGAACAAATGAAAAACCATGCAAATGTACAGACACACACAGACATGACCAGTCCATCCCGAACTCATGCAGATGTTTTGACAATGTTTGTCTCTGGTACAAACACACAAGACATGCACTAGGTCATTCCACACTTGTATAGACAACATAATGAAAAGTACATTTAATGAAAAAAATGAAGTCGGGGCAGCTTGGTGGTGTGGTGGTTGCCTCACACTCATAACTCAGGTTTTGGGCTTGAACCTCATGGCCAGCTGGGACCTTTCTGCCTAGAATTTGCATGTTTCCAGGATTTGCCTGCATGGCATTCTTCTAGGTACTCCGGAAGTCTAAAAAAAGTAATTACTAAACAGTCAAGCATCTTGAGGCCATGACATGGTTGAACTGCAACAAATCCAGACTCCTTCAGCTGGACTGTTTTATTTAGTCAGTACAATTTGTCATAGTAAATTCTTATGAAGGTCTATAAATAAAATGTTAATCTGAATTGTCAGAAAATATGAATT
The DNA here is from genome assembly GCA_030068235.1 of Notoglanidium macrostoma. Taxonomy (NCBI): domain Eukaryota; kingdom Metazoa; phylum Chordata; class Actinopteri; order Siluriformes; family Auchenoglanididae; genus Notoglanidium; species Notoglanidium macrostoma. The sequence continues at coordinate 1,043 of JAQQZR010034912.1, forward strand.
GTTCAGCAGAGCAGTCAAGCCAACAACAGACTAAGAGTCTTGCAGTCTGTGTACAGGTGTGTGTACTTAATACTCTGGAGGCTGTGATCCTGACCCTGAGTCATGTGACTGATCCTTTGGAGGAGTTGGTAGTAATAGACTGTGGGAAATGGTGTCCACTGAGGGAGTGTTGATTGTGGGAAATGGAGTTGTGTCCGGAGCTGACGCGATCTCAGGTGTGTTTGTTAAACTGCGCCTCACCGTGACTCGTTGTGAGGTTAGCTGACTACAGTCGGGGGAGGAGATTAAAACACAGCAAGTCAAACTGTTTATTGTATGGAGTGTTCTTCCCCCTGCTGTAAACATGAGCCACTGCAGATAAGTCACATTAAGTCTTACTGCAAGAGCTGCAAGTGTATTGTAAAAAGGGAAAACAAATAAAATAAATGTTAATTTTGTGTATATATGCTGTTTAGTTTAAACACAAGTGAAATATAAATCAATCAACAGAAAAAAAAACTGTTTAACCATCTTTATATGAACCAGAGTGGATCTACTGAACATACAAATTCTAGCTAATCTACCATGCTAACATTAAAGAAGGTGCTCAAGAAGCTTTATAGTTGTTCTGATGGTGTCTGGATCCTTGAAGTGACTTCAGTCTAGTCAGCTGTTGCATTATTGGAGGATTGCAGGGAGAAAGTTCAGCAGAGAGCTTGCTGAATGTGGCATCAATCCAACTTTTTCATGGATCATAGATGAAAGCTTATGACCTTTTGTGGGTAGATTTATGTTGGAATCATGTTCAAGGGGCAGATGTGGCCTCACTTGATCACTTCCAGAGATTATGGAGAAAACCTTAGTGACTCACTTTGCACAATTCTTTAGAAATCACATTGAAGTTCTAAGGTCTCTTATGTCTTTGTCTTGCAATGGTGGACACTTGATGGAGAATGTTTTATTTCCTAGCTCTAGCCCTCCTTGGGCCTGGCTGGCCTGGAGTCTTGGTCACAACTGTTGGTCACCCTGGTTGTTGGGTGTCTTTCAGATAACCTCAAGTGGGCTTCAAAAGGCAGTTTTTAAGCATCCTAGGCAGGCAGGTAGAGTTTATATAAACAAGAAATGTCCTTCAGTACTCTAATACCAGGGTCCTTCTGATTCTGTGTCAAGCTAACTTGGTATTTTTTATGGCTGTTTACAAAAGACAGGTGCTCATGGCTTCATGGCTGACAAAGCTCTCTCAACAGTGGGTGTATATATATGAAAAGATGCATAATATTATTTATTTGTAATACATTTAAGTTATGTTTTTTTTTTTCATTTTATTTGGATAAACATGAGATTAAATGGGAGATATTTTAGCTTACTTTAAAGATGTTTCACATTAATATCACGTTATTACAGCATTGTTATTACAGACTATTATTACATGTGAACATATGGAATCTACAGGCAAAAATAGTTTAAGTGAATGTTTTATTTCGCTAAAGAAATCAAACACTCCACAAAGAAACATAATGGATGCTTACAGAATGTCCAGCCAATCAGGACTAAGCTCTGTCTGATAAGCCTCTGCTGTTCTTTGAAAGTTTAAGTAACTGGCCATTCTCTTACTGCTCTGACTTGGAATCATCCATTGATATGTCCTTTTGGCTTATCATATATCCCAGAAAGGTGATGGTGGTTGTGTGAAACTCACAATTTTCTCCTTTGTCATACAGATGGTTTTTACAGAGTTTAGACAGGACTTGTTTGACGTGCAGGATGTGGCTTTCATGGGAGGGTTAGTAAATCAGAATGTTGTCGATATAGGCAATGATAAACTATCCTAACCCTCAGGAAAGTTTATCCCTCAGCACATCATTAATGAAGCACTGGAACACAGATGGCATGCAATCTAATCCATTAGGCATGACTCTGTACTGGTAGTGGACTGAGGTGGTGTTGAAGGACGTCTTCCAATCATCCCAGGCACAGATATGTACCAGGTTATATACTCACTGTGAAGGTTCAGCTTGGTAAATATGTGCTCTGATCTCAGTTGTCTATGGACTGGTGGCACAAGTGGAAGTGGATAGAGATATTTTATCATAATATGTTTCAGACCTCTGTAATCAGTGCGTGGCCGGATACCTCCTTTTTTCTCCACAAAGAAAAAGTAAGATGAAACAATGTACCTCTGCTGAAGGATTTCCTGCACATAATGCTCCATAGCTTTCTGCTCACAGAGTTATAGTGGGTAGATGCGGCTGTGTGGAAGAGAGATACCAAGGAGAAGGTCAATGGTGCAGTTATATGGGCAATGAGGATGTAGGCCACTGGCCTTAGATTTGCTGAAGATGTCATTAAAAGCATGATATTTCTCTGAGATGTGAACTAGAACCTTGTTGTCAGGGTTTTTAAGGGTTGTCAAAGAGAGAGACAGACGAGGGCATTGCAGGCAGTGTTGATGACGATACAGGAACCAAAATGGTCGCCAATGCGGCAAAATTTTTAATTTTGTTATTATGTTTTCTTATTCCAGTCACCAATAGTGACTGTCTCTCACAATCCAAGAAAAAATTTAATAAAAACTAAAAAAAAAAAACAAGAAAAGTGGCAGCTTTTAATTATGTGCATGAACTCTCAACCCACGTCTGTCTTTCCTGCTACAATATCACATAGTTAATGTGTGGATCGATCCAGAGCAGTGTTGACAGATTGAGTCATTTTGGGTTGTATTTGAATTTCATGAAAAATTTTGTCATTAGTGGGAAGGTTTTGTCAAATCATCGTGTTGGAAACTCTCCACGCTATCTGGCAACCTATACCAGAGAGCAGTCTAATAATTATATGAGGAGCATTGTGTTTTATCTGTTATACAATAAACAATTTAATCCATGTGGATAACTTTCACTGCTTTTACTTTTTCCGTCCTAACTTTTAAGTGGCCGTGTAACAAAAGAAGTAGCCAAAAGAAAAATTTCAGACTTTTTTCTCAAGGCCTGCTCGCCTTGTCTACATCCAAACAAACAGATACTGATTCAGTCAGTGGGTCATCTGAGGTACAGTCATGGCCGCTCAACTATATACGATTATTAACAACAGATGATAACGCATGCCGTTAACAGAGTCTTCTGTGCCTGTGGCGCCGATCCCCGGAACCCAGTTCCAATCAGCATGATTACAGGAGTTTGCTTGGTTAAAGTATGACAAGGGTAAATGTACTGCAGCTTTCGGTAATAAGCAGGACAAAAAATGCTGGTAAAACAGAATTAATTAGTGCTGTCGTGGAAAATAAACCTTAAATCACTCAGGCGGAGACAAAAACATTGGAGAAAGAGAACTTTATTACTCCAGAGAAACAAAGTGAGGCCAGTAAAACAGAAAGATGAGCCCGTATAACGATTCTGAACTACCCTTTTTAAACGAACTGTGATGACAAACCCCTTTTTTTTATTCACACCTCCTGGCTGCCGCCACCATTTTTACTATTCTCTCAACTCTATCTGACTCCACCCTCTATCAAATCCCACTGGTCCAACTTTATTGATGGCAAACATCCAGCAGGTGTCATAAGTCATAGGCCTATTTCACAATGCAGACACTCTCTACCATTATTTAAGAATCCTACCAATGTTTAATAAAAAAAGTAAAGATTAACATATTTATTTAAATGTTTAAAAATAATGTAACCATGCATAAGTTGTAATACAATTCAGTGTTAACATTTCAGTGTTCCCAAGTGTTATAGTGTTATAGGTATAGTGTTCCTAAGTGAAAACATCTCAAAATACTTCAATTCAGTTAAATGTAAAGTGTGCATACATTCAAGTGGTAATACTTCAGTGTGCTTATATATTCAAAACTAATAAATTTCAGTGAATTCCTACATGTTAATACATATGTACTTGTCAGCGTGATTCAGAATAACATATTTGGTAACATATTTGGTGAATCAACCAAACTGAATCAATAATTAAACCATAGTGGTACGAGCCATCTTAAAAAGGAAACTGTGAAGAAGCATGGTAATAGTAAGAAGTGATAGTAAGCGCAGTATACTGACTCACGTAGTGATGCTGACATTGTAATGGTTGGTCATAGTGACTGTGAACTTGGAGCGTAATTAAGTTCTATACTACACTGCCTGACCAAAAGAAAGGTCACCACCTGGATTTAACAAAGCAAATAGGTAAGAGCCTCCCATTGGACAATTACTGCATGGATGATTATGTTTCATCTGGCAACAAGTTATTTAACACTAACTGACGCAGTGAGTAGCTTCTCATTTCTTAAACAACCATGTTGGAAGACACATCCTGTGGTCGTGGAAAAGGTGTTAATCTGTTTAAGAAGAGTCAAATTATTGGCATGCATCAGTCAAAGAATACATCTAAGGAGATTGCTGAAACTACTAAAATTGGGTTAAGAACTGTCCAGCGCATTATTAAACACTGGAAGGATAGCGGGGAACCATCATCTTCGTGGAAGAAATGTGGGCGGAAAAAAACCTTGAATGATTGTTATTGGCGATCACTGAAACTTTTGGTGAAATCAAATCGTAAAAATTCAACAGCCGAACTCACAGCTATGTTCAACAGTGATATGCCCAAAGGATGAGGTCAGCTGACTACCTGAATATACTGAATGACCAGGTTATTCCATCAGTGACTTTATTCTTCCCTGATGGCACGGCCATATTCCAGGATGACAATGCAATGAAAAACAATGAAAAACTGTAGTGAGATTGTTTCCGGAGCATCCTGGTTAGGATAGAAGTATAGAAATACGTACAGCACGCACGCATACGCATACTGTTGGGACAGCCGGATGTGCAAAACCAACATGGCAGACACGACAAGGTAATGTACAAATTTTCAAGTGAAACAGAACATTTATTTGAAGTGCTTTCTGAACAAAAATAGTTCATGCATTATGTTTCTAAAACTCTTGCCAATCTCAAGAATATTCTCCTTCTTGTTTAAAAAAAAAGATAAAAAATGTACCTGAATTTGTGGAGTGAGTGAAGTTAGCATAGCAGGTAACTTGTTAAATAAGTTTGGCTAATTAACTAGCTTTAATACATTGTGTAGGTACATATCACAACAATATGTTCGATTTGGGTTCGATATGGGCACGGGCATATTCCAGGATGACAGCGCCAGGATTCATCAGGCTCAAATTGTGAAAGAGTGGTTCAGGGAGCATGAGACATCATTTTCACACATGGATCGGCCACCACAGAGTCCAGACCTTAACCCCATTGAGAATCTTTGGGATTTGCTGGAGAAGAATTTGCGCAGCGGTCCAACTGTCCACTTGACTGGCCACTTGACTTGACTGTACCATCATCTCTACAAGATCTTGGAGAAAAATTAATGCAACTCTGGATGGAAATAAATGTTGTGACACTGCAGAAGCTCATCGAAACTATGTCACAGCGAATGCGTGTTGTAATCAAAGCTAAAGGCGGTCCAATGAAATATTAAAGTGTGACTGTTTTTTTGGACAGGCAATGTATTTGTACATACTTAGCAAGATGGTAAACATTTGAAGACTTGAAGTATTGCTTGTTAGTAAACATTTGCAGTCTTCATATTTCTGTGCCATTTATTATTTGTTATTAAGTATAAGATGATGCATAAGACAATAGTAGGTAGATCAGATAGCTCAGATAGGAGAAAGAGAAGGCAATGTGAGATAGACTGGAGACAAAATGTGCCATGTAAGTATTTTTTATTTATTTCACATTTGGCATGTGACGGAGATTATGGCCTCTAAAAAACATTTGACTCCTAAACATTTTGGAGACCTGTGAAACTCTGAGCATTTGGTAATTTCTCTGTGGGGCCATGAGATGTGAGGGTTGTGAAGCTGTAACCAGAGGATGCCCAATAGGATCGGGTGCTTGAGTGTATTGGTGACCAGGAGTGAGATGGATTTGCTTTGCATTCTGTTGATCCGCATGCAGATTGGTGTGGTACAATGCTGTATAGTTCCTTCCCCGATGGAACCGCCTTCGATGGTGCTGATTCTAGGTGCGTTGTTCAAGGTGAGTAACAGGAGCTTGAACTTGATTGCAGTGGCATGATCAGTGAAGTTACCTGCTGAGCGATCATGGCTGCAAGGACATAGACCTTGTCTGAGTGCATAATATGAATTTGTATAACTAGAGGAGAAAGTGAGATGTAAGAGTATGTACTCACCACAGGAGGTTGAGGTGAGGGGTGAGCTCCTTTGGTGGTATTCTGAGGTTGTTGGGTCCCACATGCAGTGCACTGGGCGATGGTGTGATCCAAGCCCCTGCAGTAGAAGCCCAGTCTTTTTCGTCACCTCCTTTCTTGCTCCGGTGGTGTCAGGCATGTATTGCCAAGTTGCATGGGTTCCTGTTGTGACTTGACACTGGACGGATGCATGGAAGTTAGACTTCTGGCTTGTTGGTCGAGGAGCAGATTGTCCAGTGTCATCTGCGGCCCTGTTGCTCCCTGACCTCCTTGCCCTCCGGAGCATGGTCAAACCCTCACTAAAATAAAGTGGCAAAATTTTCATATGAGGACACAGACTCACTGCCTTTCTTCTTTAACACCATAGCCCAGATGAGAGCCTTCCCTGTGATAAGGCTAAGTATCAGGTTTTGCTATGGTCAAATAATCCCTCCTATGCAGTAAAGCAGAGTTGGCACTTAAGCAGAAAACCCCAACACTGAGCTGGAACACTGGCGAATTTATCAGGCCTGGTGATCGAGGGCTGGGCTGTGGCACGTTGAGTGTTAGGTGCTGGAAACTACCTGGAAAGCTCGGGGAGGCTGGTGGAAAGCTGTTGCACCTGGACGGCCATGTCCTGTAAGCCATGAGCGAGTCTCGGAGGGTCGGTGAATCTGCCTCATTCGTTGACCTGTCATGCAGGACAGGTAATGCAGGATTTTCGATTCAGATTTTTATTAAAAACATTAAGGCAGAGGCACAGAATCAACAGGCAAGAACAGGGTCAAAACAGAAGCAAGGTTCAGGTGATCAGGATACAGAGCAGAGGAGGGCAGGTGAAACAAAATTCAAAAATAGTCCCAATAGTCAAAAAAACAGAATAGCAATCAGAGAACAAATGCTTGATAATAGCAGACACAAGGGAGCTAGGCTAATGCTTTACAAGCAAGCAGTGAAACTGAGTCCTTTTACGTATCAGTGAGTACAGAATGTGTGCATGCATGTCATTTAAATGCACTTGCATCCAATCAGAAGTCAGATGACTCAGAATAAGGGAGTATGTCAGACATGTTGTTTGTGTGTGGATGTTCATGGGAGTTGGAATTTGTGACTGTGTGTCTGTTGTGCTTACAGGAGAGTGTGGCCGTATTGTCTGAGTGCACTGAGTGTAAGTGCTCATGGAAAGTGGAGTTCGAGGCAGAGTGTGCAGGTTCAGGCTTGTTATCCTGTTTACCTGTGATTATTATGATGTATGTCATCATGGTGTGCCGTGGTGCCCGTCTCCATACACCATACCAAAATATGTGCTGATCAAACTGCAATGGCCTGTGTGAAGTCGAACACACAATTTAATCCTAAAAAAAAAGAAAAATTACTCAACATAAAAACACTTAAAAAGCAACCAGAAACATAATAACTAATATTGCTGCATTATCTGGGTGTGATGTTTACTGGAAGTTGTTTTTTTCTTAATGTGACCTACTCATAGATGGACCTGATGGATCCAGAAGTAGACTGGTAATAGTAGGGTGCTTCTCTCGTAGCATACGCACCAACTCCAAATACTCCTTACTTGTTTTTTTCCTTTAAATGCACGCTCACACACAAACACACACGCACACACACACACACACACACACACACACACACACACACACACACACACACACACACAAGGCAGCAGTATTGAGCAGTAAGCATGGGAGGAACTAAGGTTTCCTTTTCAGGATGTTCTTTTTGGACTTTAACCCAGGGGTGGCATTGGTTAGCACTGTTGCCTCAGTAAGAAGGTTGCAGGTTCCATACCCCCAGGTCGACCAGGGTCCAATTCTTTGTGGCGTTTGCATGTTCTTCTCATGCCTATGTGGAGTTCCTCTAGGTACTCTGGTTTTCTTCCACAGTCCAAAGACATGTGGGTTAGGTCAGCTGGCTATGGTAAATTGCCCGTAGGTGTGAGTGTGAGTGTGAGTGGTTGTCTCTGTGTTAGCCTTATGATAGATTCTCTCTCCCTACCCAACTTGGGTCCTGTCCACTGAGAGGAGTAGGGAGTGCTAATCACATGTTAGGGAAAAGGGATTCTTCACTTCGAGTTTAACCCCCGCGGCCTAAATGCCATCGGATCCTCTCAAAGCTCTCCTCTCAGAGTCACCCAAACTGTCCCTGTTTAGGCGGTAGCAACACTTTACAGTTTTAGACATTCATCCAAGTATTCATCCAGCCTTATAAACACTGCTGAATCAGTTACTAGGAGAACTTAGAAAGGCCTTTCCAGTTCACCTCTACTGGACCACTGGTATGATTTTTGATCAGTAGTCACTGCCCTGGAATAATTGCATATCCCCCCTTTGGAGTTGAGGTCCATGACTCCTTCAATGAGCTCTTCACAGTACTTCATTAGTGCATCAGATGTAAGATGCACATCTGCTTGTCTTAGATCGACTGTCCTTGGTACAGCCATAGATCGACCCATAAAGATATTGTATGGGCTGAGACTGACCCCCCCTTCTGTGTGTAAACTGAATACTGCACAAGAAATCTGACTATGCATGCTCCCATGAAACCCCACTCTGGTCTGACTTTGACTCTGTCTGATTTTGACACTCGACCTGCAACACATGTCCAGTTTCATCCTCATAATAGCCAGTTTCTGAGAGAAACTCCTCTAAACTGAGATGGCTAATGTACATCAGCAAACCCCAGCTGACTTTTGTAGTAGCATAGCGTCTGTAATGTTCACTTAGGTACACTGTGCAAACATATGCATCATCATCAACTCCTATAATGACACGGTCAGTGTTGCTTTCCTCACACTGGCCACCATGTTCATTAAAGATGTCTTCAGGTAGAAGTTTTTCTGAATCTATGTTCCGATTACCTACAGTATAGTAGTTTAGTTTATTTTTTTTAGGCAGCAGTACATACCCATCAATCTGAGGTAGATTATAAAAATGGTGAAAGCCATAATCTCCAGAGTTTGGACAAAAGAACTTGCACATCTCACTGTTCCTAAGTTGGACAGCTGTCCAGTACAGCAGCTTCAGACCATGTCTTGGCTTAGACCGACCAATGCGAGACTTCTTAAGATCGATCAGTTCAGTCTTTGCCTTCCCTATGAACCATGCATTCAGACACACAGTCACACACCACCGACACTCACACCTCATACACACACAAACATATTGCACATATTTATTAAAAGCAATTAACTAAACAATAACATTACTAAACATTAACCTCTAAAATCACCCCAAATTTGTAAAGATCATATTTCTTTCTTTATTGAATAATGAAGTCAAAATTGAACAAAAATATAATCAAATGCCAACACATTTACTAAAATGTTGATTCTATAAATAAGTCCAACAGCTTATTAGCTAACATGCATCTTGCTACCATTAGCTTATGGCTAACACATAGAAGTACATACACGACTACTATTTTTCACCTTCTACATGTTTAGAAGTACTTTGATGCCCAGCTCACAAAGATTTTTCATCAATAACATCTGGTTTCACAGGTAAATTTACATATTACACTTCATATTTTACTAACTGTGTGGAGATTTACGCCCTTCCTGGAACGCGCTTGGCGCATGGAACCTTGCATTGCTGGGTTATTCATTTCAGCCTGGTAAAATTAGTTTCTTCTTGGATAGTTCTTTATTCCAAAACATTTTTTCCAGTAATGGTTTACAGAAATCGCTTTCTGAGACTTTGGAGTAGTTAGCGAATGTGAACTACACCCTTGCCCATTATGTTCTTGGGTGACTTTGAAGTCCGGCACATTCTATAGTGCGCATGCGTACTAAACATGCATCAGAAGGTATGCAGTTATTAACCCTCAGGTATGATTCTGTTTTCTCCAGGAGAATCTTTTTCACTCTATTATCAGGAAAAGTCTAATCTAAATTGAACTAAAAAATAGTGTGGAGATGCTTTATCCAGCTTCCTGCAAATAGCTACCTAGCTTAGCTAGCATTAGCTTTAGATGACGAGTGTAGTGTTGTCCCACTCTAATCTAATATATTTGTCATATGAACTATTACATGGTATTAACCCTAACTAGCTAATCTAATTTAATCATTTACCTGTTATATGAAACAGAGTCGCTTCAGGTTTTTCATAAACAAGATGGATATCGACAATGATTGTCTCAAGTTTCAGCAACGTAATTAAAAAACAAACATGTTTAAGAAGAACCTCAAGAAGAACCTCATTTGAACAAATGCTCAGTTTCCTAGGTAAATTTATATATTACCAATATTACCAATTCTTCAGCGGTCTTGAGTCTGCCATTTTGTTAAGGTTGGTCGCAGGTGAAATCGCTGTCTGTATGACATGTGCATGTACTGTACGTATTTCGAACGGGCTGTCCTAACCAGGTTTCTCCGGAAGCATTTCACTACATTTTCTCATTGGCCACATTTCATGTCAGTCAGACTAAACATCAGCTATGAACGCATTCCACTATGTAATAATCATGCTATTATCAATAGTATTTATTATTGTTTTAAATTTATAATTATAGTAAGTAGAGTATAAACCATTTTTCACAGTCAGTTACAGTTTCCACCCGTTCTCCAGGTGAATCTTTTGTCATTGTCTGCTTAGGAAGTGTCTAACTTGAGATTGTCAAAAAACCTGACATTCATTTTCACTACACATCCAGTTATTATTAATAAAACAGAAGCAAAATAAGTAAGTACAAAATGAGCTTTGGTATTTACTGTGTACTTACCATTGTGTAAAGTTGCAGACAAACTCCTCTGAACAGCAAGTAGATAGAAGTCCTTGCTAAAGTAAAGTCCTTGTAGCAAGTCCAGCAAATTGTAGATCAAAAAAGAGGATGAATGCCTTGAAGGCTGTTTACCAACGAACCAATACATCTTTTTAAAAAAGCAGTTCCTTTAAAAAAAATAGGCCTTTCTAAGCAATAAGAAAAGAATCTAGAACAGAGTTGTTCAACTCCAACGTACTCAGTAACGTCACATCAGAAGGTAGTCCAGTGTCGCGTTCCTCTAAGCAAAACAGATGGAAAGTCTTATGTAAACCTTTTCTTTCTTAAAGACATCTCACATACGTATACACACGGCACTGTAAAAAGTAAATGTATCAAACATTCAGCATACTCAATAGCAACTTTAATGTACATCCAATATCGTATGTTCAAGCGTCAGCAACATGATGAAATGTAAAAAGGAAACATTCATGGAACAAGGAACTTCCATGCAGCAACTCACTGCCATTGTATGAAATAACTCTAAAGATAAGGAAATTTGACTATCATGTGTGGTATAATGGAACTGATGAAGAAATTTGGAGGCATCAGGTACCAAATATATTCATGCACCATAAAGAACAGCTTGAAAGGCTGTTGCACCATAAAGAAGCCCCTACTCCAAAACCAGGCTTAATAAACGGCAGACTAAAGTTTACAGGTTTACAGAAAAGAGTTATTTGGTCAGTTGAATCACAATATGAGGGGATATTGGATCTGAAATATAATATGTCTCTTAGCTATATTTTTGATAAACCGCATAAGAAAATAAAGTAGATATCCTAATTACTTACTTAACAAAAGCAGTGTGTGGTAATTACTTCTTATTTGTGATTGTGTGTGTATAGTACCCTGCAAGGACTGACATCCCTGCCTGGGTGTGAATCCAGGATTCCTGAGAAATGCCATGGATCCCTTGTGTTGAACAGAAAAAGTGAATACCCTCATGTAACTTCTGAATAGTGCTTTTTGAATGTATCGTTTATATTTTCTATACTTATAGAAAAAGTTTACTTGGGGCACCACTATTTAGAGGTAATTTTATTACATTAGGGATTAGAAAGCGTTATTGTTCCGGCCATACTGTTCAAGTATATAAAAGAACAAATTGTGTTCCTCAAAGACTTGATGCAGCGTTATAGAAACTTCCTGTGTAATATGGCAGGTTTTCTGCTTCTGGTCTGCCACTTTATTTATCTGCTCTCAGATTGGTGAAAAGCATAATCTAATTTCCCTGGATCCAAATAATAAAGCATGTTATTGTTGTAGAAAAGAGGGAAAAGCTAACCAAAACAAAATAAAAAAATCGACTTGGAGTCTGTGTACAGGCGTGTGTAGTTAACACTCTGGAGGCTGTGATCCTGGCTCTGAGTCATGTGACTGATCATGTGATGGAGTTCATTGTAATAGACTGTGGGTTGAGGGTTGTAATAGACTGTTCTGATAGGTTGCTGAGGATTGTGGGAAATGGAGTTTGTGTCTGGAGCTGAAGATGACGTGATCTCAGGTGTGTTAAACTGTGTCTCACAGTGACTGGTTGTGAGATTAGCTGATTACAGTCAGGGGAGGAGTTTAAAACACAGCAGACAAGACAGACAGTGTATTATATGGAGTGTGCTTCCATCTGCTGTAAACATGAGCCACTGTAGATATTTCACATATTTCACTTACTGCAATGGATCATAAAAAGAAAACAAATGTAATAAATGTTAAACAACAAAAACTGCACATTTTGTACATCTATGCATATATAGGGTTAGAAACAAGTGAAATATTAAAAAAGGGTTTTTTTTGTTTAAATATTGTGGCCAAAGAGGAGAAGAAACTTTTTTTTTTGTTTATTAAGCAGCTTAATATGCATGTGTGCATCTTCTTAACATACTGTTTCTAGCTTATCTACCATGCCAATGTTGAAAAAGTTACATAGTAAACATCACAATTCTTCAGATATCACAGTAAACACTGAGCCTCTTTTGAGTCATGCAGCTGTGGAGATTTGGCTGATGTTGATGCAGAATCAGCCAGTTAGAGTAGAAATAACAGCACTGAAGCTGATGATCAGAGATCCAGGTGGATGGAAATCTAATGCCAAACTCAAACTCTGCAAACAGATTAGTTAAGTATTACAAATACAGGTAATAAAAGTAATAAACACTGAATTTGTCAAGAAAATTTTATACTAGTGAAATGCCTGTCCATGGAGTAAGATAACTTTACTAGACAAGAAATCTTAAAATAAGTTGGTTCCAGTCTAGAAATAAGTAGGATATTATAAGAGTTCAAAGGTTTAAAATAAGTAGAAAATGTTGTTTTTAAGATTAAATTGCTTGAGAACAGACTTGCAACAACACATTACTAAGTGAAATGCACTGAATATTAGCGAATAGTTCTTATTTCTTTTTTTTGCATTCTTAATTTTAACACACTAAAAATTGAATGCTAAGGAACAGGAAAATGAATCACTAATTTAAGTGGAAATTACTTACTACTTGAGGAATATGTCTATGCTGTTACTTGAAACAATTTGGCTCATTTTGAAATGGGTAGTCATAAACCCATATTTATTTAAAATTAGTCCTTAATTTCAATGCGTCCATCTTAAAACAGGAAACTTATTTTACTGAAATCACACACAGGAAGTGAAATTCCCAGTAGTCTGGATAGAGCTTTAAATACCCATAATCCTCAGCAAAATCACTTCCTGTTTAGCTGGGAGGCTGGGAGGTGGGAAGAGTCAGTCGCTATACAAGTGGCTTACACTGAAGAAGTGTTTCTAGTAGATGTCCTGTATTAGAGGTAGAGGGACCCATATCATGGACAGTTTGCTTATCATGGCCTCATATGCTTATAAGAGGACAAGGCTTAAGTGTAGTGTTTTAATGCAGGAATGGAGTGTTCTTTAGACTACTGAGGCCTTGTGAGACACGTTTTAGAAATTCTCTTACCGTACTACATCACCTCATGACTTGGCAACCTGATTGTATCTTCCTCTCAGGTCATTTGAATAGCACATGTACTTTACCTAACAATAAATTAAGACAAACTGTTTCTTGAGGATATGACTGCTGGTATGAAGGTCGAGGTTTTAGATGTTAGTCACCAAGACTGAACTCATAATAAAGGCTGTATTGGGAGTGGTATTTATTCAGGGATAGTGACAATTTATTTTTGATTTTATTTTCTAGAAGAAGAATTTTGAATGTGTAAATACATAAAGAAAAGACAAGATGATTTTTTATTAACTTAAAAATGTGCTTAAGATTAGAATTGTGTATAACCGATATTAAACCTTCACTACCTAAGCTGAACTCAACTTTAACCATGGCCCACATTCTATACCCCTTTATTTATTTATTTATTTATTTATTTATTTATTTATTTTTTATTTTGCTGACTTAGACAGGTGCATGTGTTTAAATGCTGTCATCTAGACACTTTTACTTAAACATTTTTTTAACAACCTCTGGGGTGTGAGCAACACACATGTGACTGTAATAATCCAAAATTGGAAAGCATATAAAATGCATTTAAAAACACTGAAAATATGTAATCATAATAAATTATTATTAATAATTTTATTAAATTATTCATTATTTGGACTTTTTGTAGAAACTAAATATGCAAATAATCAGTGAGGCTTTAGACACCAGTATAACTGTTTTTACCACCATTATTGTTAAACATGATTTATGAAAGCAGATGGCAAGAAAAGATGACCATTTCCACATCATTTTTTATATAATATTTATTTATGACCACCACACACGTGTATTTGTTGCTGGATAATACTCAGTTCTTGCAGCATTCTTGTTCAGGTGGCTGATCTGCACACGCAGGTTCTCACCGATGCGGTATGTGGCTCTCTGTTTGTAGTGTTCAGTTACATAAATTTCACAAACAAACCCATCATTACTGACTCCGACTATGATTCGGTCCATATTGCTGTCATCGTGCCGGCCAGTATGATCTCTCCAGATGTGTTCAGGTAGATCTCTAGCTCTTGGTTTGCTCAGATTGCCCAACACATAGTAGGTGAGACCATCATTAGGCAGGATTTCCTCTATGTTCTTAAATTTGTGGAAACCAAATGTTGTTCTATATCGATTAAAGAGTAGGTAAAGATTGTTATCAAAAAATTGGATAACCCCTAAAAACCAGTCCAGCATTGGGCGACCATGTCTTGGCCGAGGCCTACCGAATACAGTCCTGTCCAGGTCCCTCAACGAATCCAGTGTCAATGTTCTAACACACACACACACACACACACACACAAATATATTAAAATATATTAAAAGCCACTAAGTATGTCATTAGCTTAGAAGCATGCTGGTTAGCTATCACTTAGCAGCATTAAATGACTACAAAACATAAGGCTACATAAGGTCTATAAGGCTACAACTAAACTATAAATGTTCAGAAACACTTTGCAAGCACAGTTTCACTATTAAATTTGTATATTATGTTTCCAGTTTTCTTACCTGTCTGTGTCGGTATGCCCTACCGTAGCACGTTCTCGGTAGTTCACGGGCAACAAAGCAGGGCACATGGCAGGACAAGTTGTCGTAATTTAATTTGTCAGAGGTCCAATTTGAAGAACTAAATTATTTTCAAATTAACCAACCAACTAAACTAAACTAACTTACTAAATTCTATAAAAATCTAAAGATACTGTATCTAAAAATATCTAAAAATCTTTAACGGTTTTTAGTAGTGAGCGTTCCTGCTTTGTCATTCACAATGCTCGTGCGCATGCGTTAACCGGAACCGGAAATGTGTTTAATCTGAGGTTAATGCTGATTTTAAAAAAATGTTCTTCTAGACACTAGTATGTTGTGTGAGACGCTTTATCCAGTTCCCTCTTATAGTTTCCTTTATTTAGAGTCGGTTACCTAAGTGCCCAGGTTAATTTTCTAGGTTCTCCATTATGATTGTTCACCTTTGGGGAGTTCATGCCTCCAACCTCGCCAGGTTTTTGTTCAGTATAAGCACCAAGACCAGGTTTTTGAGAGTTTCTATAGCAGTGGTTTATATGTCAAGACCAAGTCTTAATGGCATCATGGTCAATAGAAGACTCCAAATAAAAAATGTATCAAGATTGAGACAAAAAGAAAAACCATGAAATAGGTTTTTTTTCTAGGCCAAACTTTTACTTTAAATACTTGGATTTGTGTGTGTGCATTGCACCAATGATTTTACTTTCTAGAAGAAGAATTATTTTTTTATGTGTAAATTAATAAATTTCTACCAAATTGAGTGGGCAGTTACTTTTTACCATCGAAAGTTTTTTAGTAGGGTACTAAAAAGTACACTACTAAAGTAATATACTTATACTATAAGTACTCATAGTTTCCATTTGGTACAGATTTTTTGCTTTGCTTAATGAACTTGTTTTAGTTAACATTTACATTTTTTAGTAGATTTGAAACAACTTGACTGCTTGATTACTACAAATCTAATTATTATTAGTACTCATTATTACTACCTGTACTATCCATTTCCCATGACTCTGTAGTGCTGCGGTGGGAAATAACTAAGTACACAAAATAAACTTGTAGTTACTTTGTACTTACCATTTTACAGAATTGTAGAAAATCGTCTCTGAACAAGTCATTGAAATCCATGGTGTTTCCCTCTGAGTAAAGTTTTTGTAGCAAATCCAGCAAAAAGTTTATCCAAAATGGGAGATGAATGCACAGAAGGCATTTTACCAATAAACCAATTAAAAAAAAAAAATAGGGCACGGTGGGCAACAGAATCATTGCAATGTGTAAATAAAATGAAAAGAGAATCACAGACACATCAAACTTCAGAGACCTGAAATCACACCCAGACAGGTTAGTTTAGTTTACATTAGCGTGCGAGCAATATATTATGGTTGTTAATAAGATCATCAGCAGAAAATATTAACCCTTTAACCAAACCCAGGCCTCATTTTGAGGCCTATTCTTGAAAATGACATACCCAAAATAAATTTACTAGCCTATATCTCACCAAATACAGGTTTATTTGTATTATTTTGGTATAATATTGAAGGTAACACTTGTGAGATGATTGTAGAGGTGTTAGAATCAGTATATATGTACTTCTGTACAAGAACGAGACTGTTCTGTGAGGGTTAGATAAATAATAATGAACATAATGTACTGTAACACTGTGTGCAGTGTATCATTTTTGAGCAGCAGGTGGTGCTGTCCCTTTCTGCTGACTACCATCACTATTTCAGCATCAGTGGGAATGGGGTATATAACTAAAAAGTCCACCACATGATCAGTCAGGTGACTCAGAGCCAGGATCACGGTCTTCAGATTGCTAACTACACACACCTATACACAGACTCTGAGTCGTTTTTTATTATATATAACACTGTCGCTTTTCTACAACAATAATATGCATAGTCAGATGGATCCAGAGGAATAAGATTATGCTTTTCACCCATAAAAAAGATACAAGAGAAAATGTTAAGCCCCTGCCCTACTATAAAGTGGCAGACCAGAAGCAGAAAACCTGCCATTTTACACAGGAAGTTTCTGTAAAGTTGCACCAAGGCCTTGAAGAACACCATTTTGTTCTACTATAAACTTGTGTAGTATGGTCAGAGCAATAAAGCTCTCTAATGTCTAATGTAATAAAATGTAATAATGAAATAAAATTACCTATGTCACGTTTGCGAGGTCGGTCGGAACACATGCGCAGGACAGGAGATGGCATTGTGAAACTCATAGCGAGTTTATTATATACAATATGCGCTGTGCGCGTGGCCAAGATTTCACTGCGCACTGAGCGCGGAACAAGGAGCAGGGTATGACAACCTAGATGTACTGATGCCCCAAATCAATTTTGGAAAATGGAAAATGGAAATGGAGAATGGAAAAACTTTTCTAAACTTTTCTTAACACAGTGAAAAAGCATTATTCAGAAGTTATATGAAAGTAAACACCTTTTGTCAGTTCAGCATCCATAAGCAAGGATATTGGAAAAGAAGCATCTTAATTGCATCTTAAAACATGCCTTCAATCCTTTAAATTGGGGGGGGGGGATCTTCTTGATGTATTCATGGATGTTCCTTGTTTCATTCTGGATAGTGGCTCTGAAAAGCCCACTTTTCATCAGTATGTCCTGGTCCCTCAACAACTGATGCCGACCTTGTTAACCGAGGTGATGTCCGAGCCAGTACGTCTGTATTTATGTCTCTCAAGATGATATTATTCCGGGACTAGCTTGTTTTTTGGGGTCTTGGGGACCGTTGGCTTGATCAGGAATGAAACCCTGGTCTGCTGTTTCAAAGGCACTGTTACCACATGCCTTGTCCGGGAATCAAACCCTCTCAGAGTCACCAAAACTGTTCATTTTTAGGTGGTAGCAAAACTTTACACTGTGCGACATTTATCCAAGTCTTACGTCCCTGATAAACACTGCTGAATCAGTTACAAGGAGAACTTAGAAAGTGCCTTTCCATTGCACCTCTAAATCAATCATTTTTATCTGATCATTACCCACTGTCTTGTTTAGGATTCATACCTTTGCGGGCTGGTTCGACTGACACCCCCAGAGGTGTAAACCATATTCTGCACAAGACAGACTGCGCATGCTCCCATGACACAGCACTCTGGTGTAACGTGTCCAATCGCTGTCTTTGATGCTGGCTGATCTTGATGCTTGACCTGCCACATGCCAGATTTCACTCTCATAATATCCAGTTTCTGAGAGAAACTCCTCTAAACTCAGATGGCTAATATATATAAGCAATTCCCAGCTAACTTGTGTAGTAGCATAGAGTTTGTAATGTTCACTTACATACACTGTGCAAACTTTATTTTATGCTGAGATTACCTAGGGGAGCAGCACGGTGGTTAGCGCTGTCGCCTCACAGCAAGAAGGTCCTGGGTTCGATCCCCGGGTCACCCAGGGTGCCTTTCTG
>JAQQZR010034948.1:0-19896 GCA_030068235.1 Notoglanidium macrostoma
TCTGTGGGCCAGAAATATGTTAAATCAGCAGAAATATATTAGACAACTCACAAAAAAAATTTTTTGTAACCCAGTGTTATCAAGAAAAATATCACAATTTACACCATAGCTACAGCAATGTACCCAATTTTTCAGATTTTCTATAACCTGTGCTTACTATTAAATGTGCAGGATAAAACTGCTGCAAATTCACATCTAGGGTGCACTTAAATACGCAATAAACAGAGATACAGCCCACAGGTGAGAGACTTCAAAGAAGATAAACAGGGAAAATTCCCGCGTCTCACCCAATGGTCTGTATCCCGGGACGAGCCCCCAAATTGTTAGAACTTCGATTCAGGTTCAATCTCTATCAGACTCTGCAACCGTCTCTTTCTTGTTCCTCCGTGCAACAAATGCTTGGAGAATGAGCCAACTTGACACAAGGTCATGTTAAACTCAGTCTGAATTTACTGCAGAAAATCTAGAAGTATTTATACATAGAAACACAGATGTCAAAGTACATTCTCAAGAGAACAGATAAGCAGAAAAACACCTTTGTTTGGACTAAAGGAGACTTGAAGTCTCCATGTGTGACATAATAGTCTCCTGCATAAGGAGTACAACATAAAATAAATCAGAAACAGTATATCATATTCTTTATGATGGCGTAACCTAAACAAGCTCCGGTCATGTCAAAAGGACGTAAAGTATCTCTGGAACACCAGAAAGGAGAATGAGTAAAAATTTTAATTTGAACAGACCATGACTGTAGGGTTAAAAAGGTCATAGAACAGAAAAGGGACCAGATTTTGAATCTAACAGTCTGCAACATTCCTTGTGGTTAGCAATGGTTTCCTTGCACACCTTTTTGATGAAAAAACAGCTTCCTTGAGGCGTCTTGTAATTGTTCTTTGTGAAACATCCTAATTTTTCACATTTCTGAATTCCTGTGTTAATTTTGAGAGGCTTCTTAGGATTCTTCAGAACAGTCATTCTCAGCCTTCTGTCATCTGGACTTGTCACATTAGATCTTCCAGTATCTGCCTTCTGTGACATAGATCCTGTCACTTGAAATGTGCAACCAATTCTGTGAATTGTAGACAGTGGAATCTGGATATCCTCAGACTTCAAAAGTCTCTGAATCTCAGAACACAACTTCCCTGCTTGACGAAGTCTAGCAATAAGCTTTTGATTTCAACAGCTACATGGCATTTAGATATTTGGAGACATATTAAGGCAAAACTATCAGCTTCACCCTTCAGGCGAACCTTCAGGTCTTTAGTGAATACTGTGCTTAATTCAAACACTTAAGGCACTGATGAGACCAGGCAGTGTCTAGTTGTAGGATCATTAACCTCAATTTACTTAGTGTACAATTAAGCTACACATTGTCACACATCAAGGCCACACTTAATGACAGATAATTTAAGACCACTGACTAGTTGTGAGAAGCAATCAGACATGAATGAAACAGCACTGACACAGCACACCGTGAAAGGCTATAAGACAGCTTGCCCAAATGGCTGAGATTTCTAATGAAAAAGAAGGGAAAAGCCATTCCCTTCTAAATTGTACACTGGTCACAGACAATGCATACAATACTGGGAAACAATGTTTCTTATTTCAGCTGTACTTGTTAAACAAGAAAAGTAATCATAAAACATGCAATAAATAATTTGCCTCTTTTTTTTTTTTTGCTCATCAGTATATGTATTCACATACTTGATTTACATGATATTTTTATTTTTTCTCAGTTTATCATACTCATTACTTTTTTTCAATTTTATTGAAAAAATAAATACAAACATGCCTAACCCTAATCATAGTAAGTGGTTTTAAAGTGATGACTCCACCCAGAAATAGGACATCAGCCTGGATCAGGCAGATCTGGAAAGAAGGGGGTTAGGATCACTGGTATCTCAGACAAACCGAGAGAGAGAGAAGAGAAAAGCAGATTATATATGACCGACATGAGGGCACCCTAGGACATTGTCCTTGGCCAGTCACTTCACTGTCAACAAACCTGAGTGAACGCGTGAGAGTTGGTGGACAACAGCGTACAAACATCCAAGTTTACCAAAACACTCTATGCCTGAGAACCCTCCAAACCTGCTCCTTTACCCAATAGAAGGCTATTAACAAAAGACTTGACTAAACAAATATGTTTTCAGCCTAGACTTAAACAGAGACTGAATCCCGAACAAAAATTTGCATTCATGAAGATGTCTCGTGATTGTAAACTTGATTGTAAACTGACAGTGATAGGCCTATGTCCTCAAGAGTGTTCTTGACTTGACTAGATGTTGTAATTGGGCTATTCTTCAAGGAAATAATTCTGCAATCATCCCCTTTAGATGACTTTCGTGGTCTTTCAGGCCTTTTGGATTTGCTGAGCTCACCATTGCATTCCTGCTTTTTAAGAACGTACCAGATTGTTGATTTTGCTATTCTTAAAGTTTGTGCTATCTTTTAGCCTAATGCTGGCTTCCTTTACTTCCATTGACACCTGTTTGGGCCTCATGTTAAGTGTTCCCATGAACAGCTGCCAAATGCAATTTCAACACTTGGAATCAACTCCAGCCCTTTTGTCTCCTTAATCTGTCATGAAAGGAATCTGACTTCAACTGGCCATGAAAATCCTTTTCAGTCAATTGTTCAATTACTTTTGAGCCTGTGAAAATGGAGGTACTATGTAAAAAAAATGGCTGTAGTTCCTAAATGGTTAATACAATATTTTGGTAACTGTCTTGAATTAAAGCCGAAATCCTACACATCAATCACATGTTGATCACATTTAAAATCCAGTGTGGTGGTTTGCAGAGGAAAATTACAAAAAAAATTCTGTCTAAATACTTATGGGCCTAATTGTAATTTGCTTCCGCAGTGAATCACAATAATAAGGATAAGAACTCCTAATAATGGGGTTCCAGCAGTATGTGGTTTGACCACTTATTATTTGCTGTATTTAAATTAAGTCACAGTTGCAATTAATAATATTGTGTTAATTGTGTGCTTATGTTTTTTCTGATTGATTCATTTTTAGGACCATATTGTCTAGGTTTACATACACACAATGAATTGCATGGTATTACTTGTTCTGTTGCCTGTAATAAATGTCTTTCTTTATTTTAAATCGCTTTGGTTTCTCAATAAACAATGTTTGTTAGGTAAAATGCTTATTTTGTGTTCAATGTAAAGGAAGTCTTGCATACTTAATGCATGATGCCATGACAGTTTTTAAATGGTTTATAATGAGACATATTTCTCTTGAACCCTAGACAAGAGGAAGAATCCTCTTCATCATCTAGTGAAGATGATGATGGTGACCCACAGCAGAATGAGGACCTTTATGGCAAGGTGATGGTTGTGGAAGATGTTGGTACAGGGGATAAAAAGAAGACTGTGTTGTTCCCTGCCTTGGTGAGTAATTTTCCTGAAATCTCACTGGTACTGTTAAAAGCAAGCAAAATAGAGTTCACTAACTTAGTAATGGGTGTCCCATTGATCCAGGATTTCTGTTTTGATTTGGTAAAGGAAACAATTGTATACTTTTTTGATTTTTCATCTATATTGAGCCGATGTATATTTGTCTCAGTTACTAACAATAAAAACAATATTATAATACACAGTTGACACAAAGACCATTTGGCACACTTTCTGAAGTTGATATATTCATTTATGTTGTGGAATCTTTCAGTTATATTATTTTTCTATACTTTTATTTTATTGTTTTACTGTGTACCTGAAAATAAACTGTAAAATGAGGTAATATGGAAATATAATGAATAAAATAATTTATTATGTTTATTAGACCCATATGACATTGGACACAACCAGATTAGAAGCAATAATCTGTTACATTTATAACATTTAGTAACAGACATCCCACATCTCTCTGAAGTTCTGGGAGTCTCCTGCATATTGATAGTGGCTTCCTGACTCCCGCAAATTGTATACGATGTTCCGGAAATATTTTTTGAGAGCAGGTTTGCACAATTATGAGGGTGAGAAAGTGAGTGAGTGTGTGTGTGTGTGTGTGTGTGTGTATGTGTGTGTGTGTGCTTGCATATGTGCAGGTGTGAGTGATGGACATAGCAAGAGTGTGAGAGAACATCCTGATTGGGAAGAGAGGCCGTTGATGGAAAATTGCTAATTATTACTTAAAATTATTGATTATTAATAAGGGGTTTCTCCCTGAAATAAGTTTTTCAGGGTGGGGTGTCTGTAGTAGGCATTCTTATCTAGAGCAACATCAGAAGCACTTTTTTAAGGAGAAGTAGTTTTTAGCAAAAACACATCCTTGGGTTAGTTCACTAGATCAGGGACTAAGAGTACTTTGAGCCCTAAATCTCTGTTGGAGAGGTTAGTACGGCATAAAAACAAAACACAAGTCAAGGATGATCTGTATACAGTACATGAAATATGCCCCTCCAAAAGTATTGGGACAGTAAGGCTAATTCTTTTGTTATACACATTTACTTTTACATTTATGTCATTTGGCAGACGCCCTTATCCAGAGTGACTTACATACATCTTATTTTATACATGTGAGCAGTGAAGGTTAAGGGCCTTGCTCAAGGGCCCAGCAGTAGCCGCTTTGCAGTGCTGGGATTTGAACTCACGACCTTCCGATCACTAGTCCAATGTCCTACCACAAACCCTACACCAAAAACATTTGGTTTCCTCATATCAAATTTCACATTTGGAAATCAAAAGGTGAATATGAGATGATAGATCAGAATTTCAGCTTTCAGTTCTTGATATTTACATCTTGAGTTAAACATCTTACAACATGGCACCTTTGGTGGCAGGCCATCCCATTTTTAGGCAGGCAAAGTTAAAGGAAATGGTCTTAAAGTAAGTTCAAGTATATAACACCTAATATTTGGATGCATATCCTGTGCTTGTAAGAATTTCCATCATGCTTGTGACCCAGTGACCTAATTAAATTAATTGCATTTTTCTTTTGTGATGCAATGACCCTAAGCTTGTACTGCAGCTGTACTTCAGTCTCCTCTTCAGGAGGTGAAATGCATACTCCTTTGGTTTAACACTAGAAGCGCCGAGCGCCGGTCATTTGACCGCAAGGACGAAAAACAACAACTTTGAACTCGATCAAATACCAGGACCCTCCTTTCGTGACTTTTCCTAGGTTTGTGCATTTTATCACCCAGCACCCTTAAATAAAAAAAATCAAACCGGTACAAGCTAGTTTAAAGCTATTTTGCTCTTATTTGTGTGAAATTGCGGACAGCTCCGCATTCAGCCATGCTGCGTCCTCCCTTCCCAAGCCGCGATTCTCTTTTCTCTCAGCAGATGGCGCATGGGCCATATACGTGTGTGTGTGTGTGTGTGTGTGTATGTCTGCGTGCGCGAGCGCGCAAATGATAACGATAACTTACTTTAATAATCTATGATCCGTGGAATTTTGTTTCATGTAGGTCTGCATGGAAATAACTATTGTCTCTAATTTTTACACCACTTGGACCATGTGTAACTAATCATCACGATCACGTATCATCATGCCAGTATTTCACAGAAGCAACGGTAAAATGCAACGTTTTAACGTTTTTTAAAAGTGGATAATTAATATACACATGTATGTTTCACGTCCTTGTGCATAACTAATATGATTCTGACAGTTTGTGTGTAGACTATGGTAAGCCCATTATCGGTCAACTGAGGGCAATTGGCAGGTAATAAAAGCAGATGACCGCATGGACGGAGCTGTTATGATCATTAGGACTCCATTATGATCAATGTCGTTTCAGTGACATCAAGAGCTATAAATTAGTCCATGCGTATGACTACACCTCACTGTGTAGTTGGGCGCTACACAGTTTGGGCGATTGCACGGTTGCACGGTACATTATTTACGATGACTGGGAGAGTGAGATATACCCCACAACAAGTGCTGGACTTGCTGTGGAATATTGAGGAGATGGAATCGGAGGGCGAACAATGTGAGGTATCAGATGGAGATGATGAGCGAGAGGGCAGAAGTGAATCGAATCTGAATCTTGAATCTGAAATTGAGTATGCTTGGGACTCATTTCAAGAGGCAAGAGATGGCACAGTATGGGTTGAACAACCGGCTGGAAACCCTCGGGTAGAGCGCGAGAATGCAATATAATGAAAGAAATCCCAGGGCCCACATGCTATGCAAAGGACAATATTGCAAATCCATTGAGCAGTTTACTGTGAGTTTTTGATTGACACAGAAATGTGGGAAACGATTCAAAAATACACTGAATCAGAAGCTGATCAAAACAGTGCTGATCAGTTCAAACTGACGGCTTATGAGCTGAAAGCATTCGTGGGTCTCATTTATTTGAGAGGTATTACAGGCGGTAAAAGCATGAAACTGGATGATTACTGGTCTGCTGATCTGGGAAATCCTATTTTCAAAGAGACAATGTCTCGACAGAAATTCGAATATGTGCTACCCGCGGTTTGAAGATAAGAGCACTAGAGCTGCCCGACTTGTGACGGATAAATTTGCCATGATATCTGAGATATTCGAGAAATTTGTAAAAAACAGTATTGCTTCTTACACCCCCAGTGAGAACATAACTGTAGACGAACAACATTTCCCTACCAAGGCACGCTGTCGTTTCACACAGTACATGGCCAATAAACCGGACAAATTTGGTATAAAATTCTGGGTTGCCGCTGATGTTGAAACAAAATACATGTTGAACACAATTCCCTATCTAGGAAAAGATAACAGTAGACCGGCTGGTGAGCGGTTATCAGACAATATCATGATGCGTCTCTTGGAGCCTTTCATGGGGAAAGGAAGAAATGTAACTACAGACAATTTCTTCACTTCATTGGCACTGGCAAACAGTCTTCTGGCGAATAGAACCACCATTGTTGGCACAATGAACAAAAACAGATGAGAAATGCCCCCATGTACACAGGCACAGTCTGAAAGATTTTCCACTAAGGTGCTGAAGGCTGGAAAAGTCACACTCTAGATTTAACAGGCAAAAGCAAAGAAAAATGTATGTGTTCTGAGCACAGTGCATCAGACAGTTTCAACTGATAATGGCACAAAGAAACTGCCCGAGACAATTTCCCACTACAACAGCACTAAAATTGGCGTTGATGTTATGGATCAAATGGCACTACTGTATTCGGTGAAGGGAGGCACCCAGCGCTGGCCTGTAGCTGTGTTTTGCAACCTCCTAGACCTGGCTGCAATCAAAGCACATATTCTGTACAAACAGTGCATGAACGTTACCATAAGCAGAAGGAAATTCATTCTCGAGCTGGTGAAGGAGCTATGTGCACATCAGAAAGTGGCAAAGGCAGCAAGGGCAATATGTAAGCGACCTTTTCCTGAAACTCCTTCCCCTCCTGCGAAAAGGAGACAGTGTCAAATTGGCAGATTTTCAGGGAATAAAAGTTGTTACATCTGCCAGACATGTAAGAGACTTGTCTGTGGCAAATGCTGCAAGAATACACCAAAGCTGTGCTTGGAATGCTGATAAAGCAATTTTTGCTACTTTGAAGGGAACTTGACTGACGTTGGTCAGCAAATCAAACTACTGGAGAGTATTTCTCTGCTGTATCAAATCGGCAGATGTTCAGGGAACAAAACTTATGACATCTGCCAGAAATGTAAGCCAAATAAAATGTAAGCATTTGAAAGGCGATAAAGCTACTTGCAAAACATCAGCCTACATTGAAGGGAACTTCTGAGTTGGTCAATTGGCCAAATGATTCATGGCACAGTCGTTAGGAGGGGGTTGGGTTAACACCTAGGCTGTTCTAGGCTGTCGGTCAAGAATCTCTCCAGAAGAAATGGAAACACAAAGCGGTGAGCCGGAGGCGCAACATTCCCTGCTTGAGCGGGCTGTGTAAATTACAGCATCTCGACACACAGGATACTAAATAGCTCATAAAGTTCTTTGCTATGTAATTATTTGCATTTTTCACTTTATATTCTTCCTTAGGTGTCTATCTTTTTTAATGTGTAATTAATTTTTTTCTAACGAATTTACTGTAAAATGCACATTCTATATTCTATACAGCTGTTGATTCACCAAAAAGAAGTTTTGTTTTTTTGTGTGTTGTGATTCACTTTCAATAAATTGTAAAAATGCAGAGCCTTCGCTATTTATAGTAAAAGCACTTACACATCCTCCACCACACATACAAAAAGCACTACACATCAACATAGCTTTGTCAAAAATCCATTGTGACATACACTGTTTTTACAAATGCATATTTATTCATTATCAAGCTGTGGCATACATTTTCTATTACATGCGTGTACTTTATGCATTTGTTTACATTTATTTGTCATTTTATAGACTTCCTCATGTGTCAATCTTGTATAATAAATTTTTTTCTGATGAATTTACTGTAAACTACACACTCCATTCATAGTTTCAGCTGAGACTCATGATAGATAGCAGTAGGCTAGTTGTGATCTGAATTTGTTTCAGCTGAATCATTCAAACTAACAATAGACTGTGTTACTCTGATGAGAGGGGGTTGAGAGGTGCTTCATGTTGGCTATTTCACAGGCTAGGTATTGAGCCTTGATTATACTGTCCACGTACATGATTATAACGCTGCAAAGGCACCACTTCTTTACTGTTTTAAAAATTCGAAAACCTTAAGAAAGTATAAACAACCAAAAAAAGAATTACTGTGTAATTCACATCTTCTCTGATGTCTTCAATGGAAAACAATCAAAAGTTGTTGATCACAAACAACTGTTTACTAGTAAATTAGCATTTCTTTATTAACAAATTAGCTGTTAGTTAGCAAACAGCTACTGAAATCTTTGCCCCTGTTCTCACCGAGCGGCCGCACACAACAGTGTCTTGCTTTCTGCGCTTTTTTTTTTTAACGTGATTGCGCACAAAGAGCGAAACATCCGGCAGGTTTATAAGGAGTCAAGGCCAGGTGCACCGCATTTCCGCTCATTACGCATATGGGCTGTTGCCTAGCAACATTGAAAAGAATAATAACCTTTTGTGTTTCGGTTGTGACAGCCTAATGTTCACTGTTTAGCTTTGAAACTTAAAAAATGTCTCGTTGTAGTTGTAAGAGAGCCAAGTTGTGACCAACCTTATTCATTATCCAAGACGGAAGATAAAGATTAAAAACCAATACTATGAAATTAGTCTTGTTCAGATGATTTTCTCCAGAATTTACGCCTTTTGAAACATCGTTGCCACAAATCATTTATATAATTTACATAATCAAAACATTACATGGAATGATAGAAGATTAGATGCAGTTATCTGTAAATGGGCAGACAGAATGTTTCTGTAGACTTCTGAATTTGTTCTGCTGTTTATAAGTGGCATAATAAGTAAAGATTAGTGAGCATGTTCAAGAAACAGTCATAAAAAAACCCTAGCCGTGACACTGCCCCACCATACTTGACCCTTATATTACTTGAGTAGAGTTTTATATATACAGAACCTTACATGTTACATTAGCTATGACAGCTACAGTGATTTATTTCCTCTCTTTTCTCATCTACAAAATGGCTTGCCTTTCTCTCCTAGACCTGCTCTTCATGCTGGTTTATCCTCTTTTAATAACAAATGCAGTCATTATAGGAGAAACCAAGCGTAGACATTCATAGCTAATAATTGTTTATACACCAGCAAGAATCAAGAAGAAACACTTAGTCACTTCTTCCAATATTTCTGATCACTATAAAATATAATAAAATGCTGTGCTGATATTATAAAATATACTGTGCAGAACCTTCAAACAACTCCCAGGTCTCAGGTAGAGGACCTGAGGAAGAAGACATACACACACATACCACCCCTCAGGCGAGAGGTGAGAGTGAGATATATTGTAGCGAGCAAGCACTCCGATAAGAGACCACAAACCATGCCAGAGACGGGAGTTACAGTGAGAGAGTGAGTCTGTGCTTTATTTGCTCCAAAAAAAAGTGAAAGGAAAAAAAATAAAGGGAAAGCAAACGTCAATTGGGTATAGGTCAAATGAAGCGTGTGGTCCGTGCTCGGTGTTCGGTGCAGGTGTATAGGCGCAAACTTTTAGGGTGCGAGGATTTAGCTTCACTCACCCTCGTGTGCTGCTGCTTCCTTTTTAAAACTCGCCGCCACACACTGGAGAGAGCATAATCATCTTTTTGGTAATTTGGCAGCCCCGCCTCTGGTGTCTTCAGGGGTGCCGGTATCCCCAGCCAACATCATCCCCGGGGATTCTTAATGGGGAGGAGCACTTGTGTCTGGACAATGGCGGGGCTGCGGAGCCAGAAACACCACGATATATAGTGTATAATACAAAGTACAAAATGAAAAGAGTGGCAACAAATCTAAAAATTTGTTCCATAATTTTAAAAACTCTTTTGTATTACCTCTTAAACTATTTGTTAAATGTTCCAGTGGAATTATCTCTTTTAATAAATGTTCAAGTTAAATTTTGGAGGTTGTTGTTTGTTCCACTTTAACAAAATACTACTTTACTGTATAAGATATTAAGCCTAGCCATTTAGTAGAAATAGAATCAAATATACCATCTAAATCTACCTTCACTGGAGTCTTATCATAAACCACCTCCAGCACTTTTTTGAAAAAGAAATGAAACTGACTTCCAAAACTGCCGTAGCCCTGTACATTCAAAGAAAGCATGAAACACAGACCTCCTATATATATAATTCAGTGAGGACATAATGTTACACAATAGAATACATATTTAATCAAAATGGAATAAAATATATTCTCTTTATAAATTTAAATAAAGCTCAAAATTGTATTATATTGAATGATGGAAAAACGGCATTATATATAAGTAGCCACTGATCATCTTCAAATGTTTGTCCAAGATCACAGTTTTTGTGAAGTGGAAGGCAAAAATAAGATGATTTACAATTAGATACATTTCAAAGATTTTTTGTTTGAACGATGTGACACTTTTTTAATGTGTGTTGTTGCTGTGGATAATTGACCCTTCAAAAAACCATTTAATGCATGTTGGAGCTGTAAATACTAATTGAAATCAGTCTTATGGAAACCAAATACATTTTGCAGATCTGAAAAATATTTGAGGATCCCATCAGTAAAAAGCTGTTTAAACAATATTAAACTGTGATGTTTCCATGTTTATAGTAAAGAATTCCCAGAACATTTGCTAAATTCTGAGTAAGGTAAAGAGGAGACAAAATAGAAAGTTGAGATACAGAGCCAGTACATTTCTTAATGTCTTGCCAATCCAGTAGAACATTAAAGATAACATTTGCTTGTGTTTAAGTTCAAAAGTTTCATATTGGTACTAAAGATGTAGAAGCTGTGTATGGTGACATAAATCCTCTTTGATGTGTCACCACCTTGCATAATCACAAATATGTATAAATGTGTATAATATTTTTAATCGGAGTTGCCCAGTAATATAAACATAAATCTGGGATCTCTAATCTAACTATACCTCAAGACTTAGATAGTGCACTAAATGCAAATTTATGGGGATGGTTTTTCCAAATAACTTAAATCATAACTTAAAAATTAGTAACTTTATCTTGGTAATAATTTTAATTGTGGTAATTCTGCCTAAAAGTGAGAGCAGTAACATCTCTCCAGGTCTTCCTGAAATCTTTTGAAAAAGTGGAGAGTAATTTTGGTCTAGGAGATCGAGGGATATCTATACCCCAAAATATTGAAAACCTTTCAGGCAAAAGGGGAAATATTACCAAGTTCACTTGATATTAGAAAGCCCAATAAACATGCAGTTGATTTTGTAAAAGTAATTTTATACCCTGAGATTTCCCTAAATTTAGTAATAATATCTAAAACAATATTAAGTCTCTGGCTCAGACAAGTAAAGTAATATATCGTCTGCGTGTAATGTGTAATGTTAATATTCAAATTCAAAATCTGAACTCCCGAGATAGCCTGACTGGCCCATATGGCTTCTGCCAGAGTTTCTATGGCTAAATAAAATAAAAGAGGGGAAAGACGGCAGACTTGACAACAGCGTCTGAATAATTCAAACTTTCGTGACAGGACACCTTTTCTGAAATGGTATATATTTTTTCATTAGGTTTTCTATACAAGAACTTTACCCATCCTATAAATTTCTCCCCTAAATTAAATTTTTTAGGTGTGGAAAACAAAAATCTCCATTGTATCTCCATGTAGTATTAATTAATTATATTTATTATTAATTAAATTAATAATATTCAGAAGTCTACAGATATGCACTGTATTTTTGTTTTACAAAGCTAGTCTGGTCAGGGATTGTAAGATACAGTAGTACTTTTTCCAACCTGCTTGAAATTAATTTAGATAAAATTTTAAAGTCTACAGAAAGCAGTGATGGGCTGATAAGCATCCTGCTGAATGTAGCTCTTATCTTTTTCAAGGATAAAAAAAATGTTCTCATAGATGTTCTCATAGATTCAGGAAGTGTCCCATACTCAAAGAAGTCATTAATTATAGGCATAAATAATGGCTCAATTTGAGGCTAAAATGACTTGTAGAATACTGCTTGCATATCCATCCAGTTATCTGGTTATTTCCTAGAGGATTAAAGAATGAATTCTTGTAATACCTCCTCTAAACTAAAGGGGGAGTTTAAATAAATTTGTTATAAAGTTTTGGAAGGGATATGGGATCTAAAAATATGACAATATCTAAACCAGAAGGGCATTTAGATGCATAGAGTTATAGAAATCAAGAAAATAGTCATTTATCTTTTATGCATCATAAGTTAAATGACATTATGGGTCACAAATGGCTTTGATAGTACAATCAGCACATTCTTTCTTCAACTGGAATGCTAAAAGTCTGCTCGGTTTATTTCCAAGTTCATAATATTTCTTTTTTATAATGATCATAATATTTTATGAATGGAGGGCATTTATCTCATTTCTAAGTCTGTTTAGTGCTTTCAGTTTTACAGCAGAAGGAGATGAGATTGAGAATGAGATTCATGAGATTGTTCCAGATCTGCAAGTTTTGTTATTGCCTATTATCTATATTCATAGAGAATTTTTTTTCTATCAGAGGAGAAAGTTTCAGAAATGTATACAATCACTCATGAACACTCCGACACAGAAATGGACACAATTACACACGTACACTCTGACATGGAAATGGACTACACATCCCATGAGACTCAGCCTACAAACAACATGGCGGAACGCCTCCAACGCTCAATGTCACCTGACTTCTGAGTAGGAATAGGGGCATCCAATCTCAGTCTAATCAGACCTGTTTTATAAGGACTCTGAGTTTCACTGTTTCCTTGTGAAGCATTAGTTCTGCTCCTTTTGTGTCAATCTTCTGCCAAGCCTTTATTATCCATTGTATGTTTTTCTGGTCACGACACTCTTCCGTATTTCTGAATTACAGAGTTTGTTTTTGCCCAATTTGTACTGTTTGCTGATCGATCGACCTTTTTGCCCGAATTACGACACTGTTTTTAGTCTGCCGATTTTGCACCTCTGCTTCGTAGCATTATTAAAGTGTGCCTTACTGCACTTACCGCTCCGTCTGGGCTTCATTACAGAATGCTTCCCCAGAACATGAATGCAGCAGATCAAGAGGCACTACGTGACTCACTATCGGCTCAACGCCGATACAGGAGCGGAGGCTACAAGAAATCACTGCTCAGGTACAGCAGCTAGCTACCAGCATGTCTCAACTCACGCAGCCGCTCACCATACCAGCCACTTCCCGACCACCGTCAAGCCTGAGAAATTCCAGGGAGATTCTGAGCATGTAGAGGATTTCTCCTTCAATGTCAAATTTATTTTGCGGCTCAAGAGGGTCTAACGGACCATGACCGCATGTCACAGTTCCTCGGCTTGCTCAATGGCAAAGCTCCCACCTGGGCCACGGCTGTCTGGGAACAAGGAGGTGAGACGGTATCTACATACGAGCAATTTATTATCATGTTTAAACGTTTATTCAACCACGCTCCCGAAGGAAAGGAGGTGGGTGAGAGACTTTTGGATCTCCGTCAGGGGTAAAAAGCACGCAGCTGATTATGCTCTTGAAAATTCTTGCAGCTGAAAGCAGATGGAATGAACCCGCTTTAAAAGTGGTGTTCCGCCGAGGACTGAACGATAACATTCGCAAGGAAATGGCATGTAGGGACAACCAAAAGTCATTGGATTGGCTTATCGACTTGGCTGTTCGCCTTCACAATAAGTTAGCCGATCGCCAATCTCACTGGAAAGCACCGCGCAAAGAATGTGGAGACGAACACATGCAATCAAGCTGCACTCGCTTATCAGCCTCCGAGCGCGCGCACCAAAAAAGGGAGAAATTATGCCTATACTGTGCCGCACCAGATCATGATTTCACTACATGCACCAGAAGTTCATCTCTCCAAGATCAACACGCTCCCGAAAAATCCCATGGTGAGTACAGTCTCTTATGTTGCATTACCTCCGTTAATCTTATCAGTGCAAATTACGCTTACAGCCTGATCGACTCAGGATCTTTAGGGAACTTTATGGATCATTCTGCCGCCCAACACATGCACATACCTCTGCTAAATCTCAATACCCCACCTCAAATCCACACCATTGATGGCAGTTTAATCGGGGAGGGCACTATTCATCTCTGCACCATCCCCATCACCATGCAAATCGGCTGCCTACACCGGGAGAACATCTCCTTCCTCATCACAAAGACTCCTCGAAACCCCATCATACTGGGGGTACCGTGGTTACACCAACACAATCCTCAAATTTCCTGGTCACAACGGGAGGTATTGAAATGGTAAGAATATTGCCATTAACACTGCTTACAAACACCCCGAATCCCAGTGGCCTCCACCACCATTGAAAGTCCGGAGTCACAGGAATCCTTATACATCCCCATAGAGTATCAGGAATTTATGGATGTTTCAGTAAAACTAAGGCCAGAGGTTTACCTTCTCACCGCCCATATGATTGTGCTATCGAACTACTACCGGGCACTATACCTCCATGCAACCGAATTTACCCACTTTCCATTAAGGAACAAAGGGCCATGGAAGAGTACGTTCAGGAGGCACTCCAACAGGAGTACATCGTCCCATCCACATCTCCGGCTTCAGCTGGTTTCTTCTTTGTGGAGAAAAAGGGGGGTGGATTAAGACCATGCATAGACTACCTTGAATTAAATGAAATCACCATAAATTATCCATATCTATTACCACTAGTACCAGCTGCCCTGGAACAACTAAGAACTGCTCGCATTTTTCCAAGCTCGACCTACGCAGCGCTTACAACTTCATAAGGATACGGGCTGGAGACGAGGGGAAAACGGCCTTCAGCACTACGTCCGGCCACTACCAGTATCAGATCATGCCGCATGGACTATCGTGTGCTCCATCAGTTTTCCAGTGTCTCATCAACAATGTCTTAAGTGAAATGTTGGGAAAGTTCGTAATAGTCTACATTGATGATATTCTGATCTACTCAACATCGACTGAACACATATGGCACGTCAAACAAGTGTTAACCAAACTACGTGAAAACCAACTATTCGTCAAGGGAGAGAAATGCGAGTTCCATGTAACTACTATGTCATTTCTGGGATACAAGTCCAAATGGATTCAAACAAGGTGACAGCAGTCCAGAACTGGCCCACTCCCAAAACCATAAAGGAACTACAACG
The DNA here is from genome assembly GCA_030068235.1 of Notoglanidium macrostoma. Taxonomy (NCBI): domain Eukaryota; kingdom Metazoa; phylum Chordata; class Actinopteri; order Siluriformes; family Auchenoglanididae; genus Notoglanidium; species Notoglanidium macrostoma. The sequence goes on from JAQQZR010034948.1 coordinate 15,594, forward strand.
ATTCCTTGGATTTGCTAACTTTCACCGTCAGTTCATCAGGAACTTCAGCATCATTGCTACCCCACTCATTGCCCTAATGAAAGAGTGAGCAAGGAAGATCAAATGGAACCAAGCTGCCGAAAGGGCATTTACCTCACTCAAAGAGGCCTTCACATCAGCCCCCATCCTCAATCACCCAGACCCAGAGATCCCGTTCACAGTTGAAGTGGATGCTTCTGAAACTACTCTCGCAACGGAGTGTCAAAAAGCCCAAGCTTCACCCAGTGGCATTTTTTTGACGTAAACTCACCACGACGGAGCAAAACTATGATGTAGGAGATCAGGAACTCCTGGTGGTGAAACTAGCACTAGAGAAGTGGAGGCATTGGCTAGAAGGGGTCAAACATCCATTCATGGTGTATACAGACCACAAAAACTTGGAATACCTACGGAGAGCAAAAAGATTGAACCCTCGACAGGCCAGATGGGCTCTGTTCTTCGCCCAATTTGATTTCACCACGTCCTACCGACCAGGTTCCAAGAACACAAAGGCTGACGCCCCATCACGAATACATCCCAAGAGAAATCTAACCTTTTCTATCTATATTCATAGAGTATTTTTTTTCTAGCAGAGGAGAAAGAGATCAAATTGCACTTAATAACTGCCTTAGCTCCATCCCACATTATAGCAGGGGAAACACCAGTGTCATACCCGCACCGGTTCCTGCACCCTTACCGGTGCATGAGAATACACCCATGCTCGACTCTGACACAGACATGCCATCCGACAACGACACATCGCCTGATTCTGAGATGGATACAATCACTCATGAACACTCCGACACAGAAATGGACACAATTACACACGTACACTCTGACATGGAAATGGACTACACATCCCATGAGACTCAGCCTACAAACAACATGGCGGAACGCCTCCAACGCTCAATGTCACCTGACTTCTGAGTAGGAATAGGGGCATCCAATCTCAGTCTAATCAGACCTGTTTTATAAGGACTCTGAGTTTCACTGTTTCCTTGTGAAGCATTAGTTCTGCTCCTTTTGTGTCAATCTTCTGCCAAGCCTTTATTATCCATTGTATGTTTTTCTGGTTACGACCCTCTTCCGTATTTCTGACCTACCGAGTTTGTTTTTGCCTAGTTTTTACTGTTTGCAAATCGATCAACCTTTTTGCCCGATTTACGACACTGTTTTCAGTCTTCTGATTTTGTACCTCTGCTTCGTAGCATTATTAAAGTGTGCCATCCTGCACTTGCATTCCGCTCCGTCTGGCTTCTTTACAACCAGAGGATGTATTATCCTCCATATACTCCCTAAACCATTCTTTGATCCTACTGAAGTACTCAGCATTTGCAAGAAGAAAAGAATTAAATTTCTAGTATGTTTGTATAGGTATATATGAGACAGGCCTAGATAAACTGGGGAATGATCAGAAATTAGAACTGAACCAATTTTACAAGTAGTTACTATAGACATTTTGTTGTGGTACCAAAAAAAAGTCCAACAGAGAATATAAATTGTGCCTTACAGAATAAAACATGTAGTTACATTTACCAGGGTTAAGTTTCCTCCAAACATCCACCAAGCCTACATCTCTAATAGCTAAATGCAATGCATTGCAAGACCCACAGTTAGAACAGGAAGGAGAGGCTCTATTAAAAAAGTTGTCAATATAATACTCCCTAGACAGTATACCACACGTATTGCATAATTGACAAAACAGTGTATTATTAGTTGTAAAAGTATGGGAATCTTGTTCTTCATAATTTAGAACATAATACAGAATGTTCTACAAACATTTGTGAAAGAATGGGTCGCTCTCAGGAGCTTGTCCAACATCAGTGTCTGACCTCACAAATGAGCTTCTGGAAGAATGGTTAAAAATTCCCATGGGGTTAGGGTTACCCCAACCCCTAGGGTTGCCCAGAAGGGTTGAAGCTGTTATAGCTGCAAAGGGTGGGTCGACGTCATATTAAATCCTATGGATTAAGAATGGGATGTCACTTAAGTTCATATGCGTGTAAAGGCAGGTGAGCGAATACATTTGGCAATATAGTGTACCTGATCTACCACTCTAACTACCACTCTCTTTGCAATTTCTCGTTCTTTGTTAGATAGTTGGGTTTCCTATAGCAAAGTCACATCAGTTTGCTCTCTCTTTAAAGATGTAAGGACCCTTTTATGTTTGATGAGATGACCTGACCCTTTAATGTTCCATGTTAAGTGTACACTACATTAAGTACATTAAGTGTACTAGCCATATTAAGTAAGTAGTGCAACAGTAATCACACTGACCACCAACATAAGTAAAATGAAGAAAAATAATAAAAACTATTAATAAAAGATCATTTACAACAACCAAAAAACAAAAGTAAACAAATGATGAAAAACCCATACCCCTCCTTGCATGTATAAGCCTTGTCCCCAAATGAATTAATTTCAATAAAGTTTTTTGTATAGTGCTTTTAACAACGGACATTGTCACAATGCAGCTCCACAGAACTATACACATTCTGGATATAAATTTATGAGTCTATCCATCTATTCATGTATCCATCTATCTATCTATCTATCTATCTATCTATCGTCTGACTCAAAAGGGAGCCCACCCTTATTTGCCCTGAATAGTTCAATTACAACTAGCACTTTTAAAAGTATGTTATATGGTCAAAGAAATACAGTTGTGTGGTACATAATTCAATATAGTTTTAAATTAATATCTGTTCTGTCTCAGCTGATTCACTGGTGGAGATTTGAGTGCAAGACTGTTTGTGTTCATTTAAGACCTATGCCATTGTAGCAAAACCGCTCATGTCAACAGCAGTCCAATGCCATCTTCACAGTTCTAGGTGTATATTGAGGCACTTCATAAGGGGCCATTCTCAACAGGAGCAAATGGTTTTCCAAATGATGACTCCAATCAGAAGAAGGACATCAGGATGGATCAGGCAGGTGCAGAAAACAGAAGGGGTCAGAATCACTGGTATCTCAGGAGTAGCATATGAAGCTTGACTGACAGAGAAAGAGAAAGAAAGGGAGAGAGAGAAGATAAAAAAGAAAAGCAGATTGTTGTGTATGCTTATTGTCACACGATGGTTAAGGAACAGTGTATATTGTGTGCTGAGTGTAAGTCGGAACTTTGTCAAGGCTATGACATAATGACTAAAACGGATAGCCAGAAGGTAACACGGATATGAAGGCACCCTGAGACATGATCAACAAACCTGAGTGAACACGTGTGAGTGGGGAGGCAGCAGCATCCAAACATTTCAGTTTACCAAACACTCTATGCCTGAGAACCCTCCAGATCTGCCCCTTTACCTAATAGAAGGCTATTAACAAAAGGCTTGACTAAACAAATATGTTTTCAACCTAGACTTAAACACTGAGACTGTGTGTGAGTCCCGAACTGGCAGTTCCATAACTGTGGGTCTTTGTAAGTGAAAGAAGCCTTCAATAGTTGAGGTAAGAAATAAAAAGCCTGTGCCTTTTGATCTACGTAGGCATGGGGGCCTATTCACAAAATTATATAAAGTATATAAAAGACCAGAAGTTTGCTCAGGTACTGTGGCATGGGGCTATTCAATGCTTTATAGGTCAACAGTAGTATTTTTAATGCAAAATTTAATTGGGAGCCAATGCAATGTAGATAAGATAGGGGTGATGTGCTCATATCTTCTTGTTGTAGTAAAGACTCTCACTGCTGCATTTTGGACTAACTGGAGCTTGTTTATGTACCTACTGGAACATCCAGACAGTAAGGCATTAAAATAATAAACCTTTTGGTAACAATAGCATTTTTCTCATATAAGAAACTCATATTTCTTATATTAGCAATATTTCTGTTATGAAAGAAGGCAGTAATATCTACATGAGCTTCAATTGAGAGATTGGAGTCACAATCTCTCAATTTCGAGTCACAATCACACCAAGGTCTTTTGCCTTTGCACATGGTGAAACAGAAAGGCCATCCAGAGTTACTATGTAATCAGAAAACTTAGTTCTAAGTGAATGTGGTCCTAGTTCTAGTGTTTGTTTTATCAGAATTAAGTAGAAAGAATTTAATAAGCATCCATTATATAATGTCCTTTACACAGTCCTCAAATTTATTAAGCTGGTGTCTCTCATTTGGCTTTGCTGAAACATACAACTGTGTGTCATCAGCATAGCAGTGGAAGCTAATATCATATTTCAAGTCAAGTCAAGTGTCTTTTATTGTCATTTCTACGTATACATGTGGTACAGTGTACAGTTAAAACGAGACAACGTTTCTCAAGGATCAAGGTGCTACATGTAAGGCAAC
>JAQQZR010034967.1:0-18290 GCA_030068235.1 Notoglanidium macrostoma
TAAACATCCTGCACTCCACACACTGAACAAGCTGAATGTTTGCCATAGTAAATGTTTAACGTACCTTAGTTGAAGTTGTGTTGATGATAATTTCGGCAGATCCGCCGTGAATGGCCTCCGCGTGCAGCGTTTAAACACCAAAAATTAAAAAAAGAGAAACGCCACGTTCTCCAAAGAGAAAGAAGTCATCATTTGTAGCCAACGTATGTGCAAATGCAAAAACTTATGAACTGCTTTTAAAAGCAAATGATTTTTTAACTGGTTTTCTTCTTAACTAGGCAGAAAAAGGCTTTAAAATGACGAATCATGACCATTGAACATTGTTAAATGTTCCACAAGTTAACACAGTTCCCTGAGGTCTTAATGAAATGTCTGCTTCGGTCAAAATACCAGAAGAATAAAGAACCACAGCTCCCTTCTCACCTTGTCTAAACAGCCCTGCTCAGAACTGCCAATTTGAGTGCTTGTTCTTTTAACTTTGATTGTTTAGACTGAACCAAAGAAAGCCAGTATCAAGCTTTGTTCCTTTCCATGATTTGCTATACATCTCACATCAGAGTGGGGGCATCAGAATAAAGTTGGCAACTCCAGGCAAAAGTCCAGGCAACTTTATGGTAATGAGCTATGACGTGGTTCAGTTTCAACCAGTCATAATTTAGAAGTGGTGCACTCTAGAGAATACTAGAGAAACAACCATGTAACTTCGGTTCTGTTCAAACTGTTCTCAAAATGGATAAAAGAAATTAATTATGGAGGTGGCGGGTATGTGTCTTCCTCAACCTCGACTCCACTACCTCCAAGAGTCCTGGGAGTTTCAGGATTCTGCGCAGTATCTTAGCTGAACCTAGAACTGCACATTTCTGGACAGAGACCTCAGTTGTTGTGCCTGGAATCTGTTGGAGCCACTGTCCAAGTTTAGGAGTCACAGCCCCTAATCCTCCTATTACCACTGGAATTACTTTGGACTTCACCTTCTATGTCTGTTCCAGTTGTTCCTTCATACTTTGGTACTTCTTGATCTTCTCATGCTCCTTCTTCCTGATGTTACAGTCAGCTGGGATTCAGCCACATCTATCACTACTGCTGTCTTCTGCTCCTTATCAACCACCACTATGTCTGGTTGGTTGGCCAGCAGCTGCTAATCTGTCTGGAACTTGACGTCCCATAGGATCTTAGCTCAACTAATTTCGGTGGTGTCTCACATCAGGGTTTGGTAACCTCTAGCTCCTTCTTGGTGCAGATGTTTCTGTACACTATTCCTGCAACTTGGTTATGCCTTTCAGTATATGCTGTTCCAGCCTGCATCTTGCACCCAGCTACTATGTGCTGGACAGTTTCTGGGGTGTTTGGCTGTACAGTTTCTTTGCACAGCCTGCACCTTGGGTCCTGCCTACTGTAGTAGACCCCTGCCTCTACAGATCTGGTGCTTAGGGCCTGTTCTTGTGCTACCATGATCAGAGCCTCTGTGCTGTCCTTCAGCCACTAGGCACTGTTAGGATTTTCTGATGTCAGCCACTTCCTCTATCTGCCGGTGGTACATTCCATGGAGAGGCTTAGTCATCCACAATGCTTTCTCCTCCTCATCATCTTCTGATGCCTAAGACACTCTTTCATCAGTTCGTCCTGGGGCCATCTTCTTGATGTATTCATGATTGTTCCTTGTTTCACTCTGGATAGTGGCTCTGACACAGACTAACCTTCGTCCCCATTCTGTCCGTTGTTCGTAGGGTCTCAGGGAGCTGGACTTTGCATGGAACCCTTTGAGCGTCCTGAAGAGTTTCCGTGTCTTGACATCAGTGGCATCTATTTCAACCTGTGGCCAGTTCACTGTTCCAGCTGGGTATCTGATGGTTGGTAGGGTGTACATGTTGATGGCTTGGATTTTCTACCTACCATTTAGCTGGCTTCTGAGCACCTGTCTGTCCCTCTGGATATATCTGGCTGTGGCTGATCTTGTAACCTCATCCTGATTCCCACAGGCCTGTATACCAAGGTACTTTTTAGCTACATAGCTCAAGTATATATACATACATAATACAGTGCATATATATAAATATACACCACACCTCTTAAAATGGGAGGTTCTTTTAGATAAAAAAAAAAATTTGCAAAAAAAAAAAAAAAAAAAAAAAAAAAAAAAAAAAGATAAATCATGTTTTTTTTTTAATAGGTAGAGTAGAGCCAGAAGAGCGGTCACAAGCAGTTGCAGAAGTAAAAGCTCTGGCATGGGAGGAATTTGGAAAGGTACTGAAAAACAGGTTTTGGGTGTCACCAAAGCTGTTCTGTCAGAGCGAAGAAAGGAATTTCTCTCACTCTAAAATCTTAACTTTGTTGTGATTTCCTCCCACTGAAGTTTCAGAAACAAGTGTGTTTTATTTGGTTCTTGATACCAGTCATTCCACACACAGGCGTGGCTTCCTCTGAATTATCCACGCAATGGCATTACCTTTATTTTTAAAACTTTAGTCATATAAACAGGCAACATTACAGTGTGTGAGAGAGAGTGTAGAAGGGAGTTTGCTAATCTGGATAAATGACCCCAGTCAGACACAGCTTGTCCTGTTTTTATTTGTCAATATTGTGTATGTAATTACATCAATCCAATTCACAGTATCGGGCCAATACTTGCAAAAAAAAGTATTACCGATTCCTTTAATAATAACGGGGATTATAGATTATACCAGGATTACAACTAAAAATAAAAAACATAAGAGCTACAAAAACTAAACAACAAAATAATAGCAAATTAATTTCATTATTAGTTGAACTGCATTGTGATGCACACTGTGGCGTGCGCGGTCACTTTAGAAAAAGACATTTGTTCCAGTTCATCCTAAAGGTGTTCAGTTGAGGTCAGAGCTCTGTGCAGGACACTAGAGTTGTTCTACTCCACCCTTAATCTTAACACATCATGTCTTCATGGAGCTGGTTTGAGCACAGGTGCATTGTCATGCTGGAACAGGTTTTCTGGTAAATTTGATAACACTTGATTATTTTTTTTGTTTAGCCCTTCTGTCCACAATAAATCAGCATTTTCCACCACCAAATATGCCATGTTTTTGAGAACATTCTCTGAGGTGCACGAATTTGAAAATGAAGAGTTTCAGGTACAATTACGGTCAGTTGCCATGGCACTGGTGAAAGTTTGAGACGTCAGAACAAATTTGATAATGTACTTAGAGGTAAATCTTTGTTGTAAATCCTCATGTTTAGTCACACAGGACTCCCAGTCAATGCTTCTAGAGATTTCTGAGGTTTATATTCATTCGTAACCTGAAGCAGTAAGTCTAACTCAGCAATCCATGTTAGCAATCCACTAGCTGCTAACTATAGCTTGTCTCAGAAAATGACAGCTGTTTGTGCACTTGCAATCCAAACCGAGTTAACCAGAAATGGGGTAGCAGCAAACACCAAGGAGTTTGTGTTTTGGTGTGGACACACAACACTGAGAAAATGGTACGGAAATGATCGTGGTTCAAGACATGGTTCTTGCTTTTTTATTTCATGATCTATTTCAGAAATAGATCCGAATATTAAAAATGATGCTGATATTTCTAATTGTTAGTTTGTCCAGTTACTTCTGAGCCTGTGAAAAGGGAGGGGCTGTGTAAAAATGGCTGTAATTCCTAAAAGGTTAATGTAATATTTTTGTTAAACTCTTTGAATTAAAGCTGTAATTCCGAACTTCAGTGATATCTTGATGGCTTTATTATCCATTGTGGTGGAGTACAGAGGAAAGAATATGAAAAGCGTGTCCCAGTCCAAATACTTATGGATCTATATCATGTCAGACTGTTAACACTGCAGGAGTGGGTGTGTAGTGTCTGAGAGGGTTTTAGCCAGACTGAAAGATGGAATATGGAAAAAAGGTAAACTAATGAATCTATTCCAATCTATTCTGACCGTTCCTGAACAATTTGCAGTGTGTCACGGTTCATTATCTTGCTGATAGAGGCCACTGGCATTAGGGAATACCGTATCTATGAAGGGGTGTACTTGGTCTGCAACAACGTTTAGGTAGATGGTACATGTCAAAGTAATATCCTTACGAATGCCAGGACCTAGGGTTTCCCAGCAGAACATTGTCCAGAGCATCACACTGCCTCCGCCGGCTTGCCTTCTTCCCTTAGTGCATGCTGGTATCCATTTATCCATAGTGTATCCATTTATATTTACATTTAATGCTGTGGAAGTTCCTGTTCTCAGATAAGTTCTAGCAGCTCTAAACATTCTCTCACCAGCCTCTCTTCTTCCTCTCTCTCTTAAAAACATGGAGGTTATCATTTTAACTCACACTGACAAACTGCAAAGTGTAAACTCCTCTGATAACCTTTTGAATTAATACATTATATTAGTATTCACCTTTGCTTTACACAACTTATCCACTTTTGACTTATGAATTATTGACTTTCTTCCAGAATAAGCCAATCAAGTTTTGAATTAACTCCAGGTAAATTGCAAATAAACACGAAATACTCATTTTAAATACTTTGATTCATTTAATTATTCTAATTGATTTTGCTAGTGAAACGATATTAAAATTGTAAAACAGAATTGCACACCACTATACAATGACAAAGCTAGTGCTAATTATCATTTAAAAATTATTATACACAGGTTCAATTAATTACACTCCACTCAGGCATTCCATCTCTGTTGCTTTCAGTTTGTAATGTCAGTAGAGTTTTCCTGTAAATCACCTGGGAGTGGTGTTATAGTTATAGAAACTCCTACGTCAGTTGTTTTTGTGCATAGAGAGTAAGAAAAGTGTAGCCAGATGTTCTGGGCGAGAGGGTGGGGGATGTGTTCGGATCTTTTAAATCGGTAAAGCTTTGCTTGAAACCTGTTTTTCTTTAAATGACTTTTGAGTTGTACTTTGTTCTGGTTTCTGAAGAAGCTTTATACCGTCACTGCAAAGGAGCCAATAACTAATAAAAAAGGTGACCATAATTATTCTATTTTTAGTTTAAAGGTGCATTATTATAAAACACAATGTAAAACTAGATGCGTCGGAACTTTCAAATAAAAAAAAAAAAACTACATGTACGCAGAATATCTGATTATTTACACCTAATGCATTTTCACCTTGCAGTTCATTAAAATATAATGATAAAATATATTTCCCTTTGACAGAAAACTTTCTATTGTATCGTAACTGGACATAATCGACAACTTGTTGCTTCTACAGTGTGCAGATCCACCATGGCAGAGCACTGGTGGTGGTCTCCTAGGTAAGATTTCCTGTAACTATACATCCCACAGTTATGGGCTTTTCTGAAATGAAAGATTAGGGAAGCATCTATACCATTTTATTTTGCATGAGTATGTGTTTCTGGTCAATACCAAAACTAAGACAGAAATAAATACCCTACTTACTGTAAGTCATTCAGTGTGTTAATGGAACGTGGTATTTAGCCCTGTATATTACGGACGTGCTTTGTACTGCTAGCCATAACCCCCTGGAGCCGAGTTTTATGTTTAAGGTGTGTTATCACTTGTATTGCAGGAAGATGCTGTAGTTCCTTCTACTGACATTTTCAGATCACCATTTGCAGTCCGCTTTGCTTTGATCACTAATGTTAAAAATATGCCCAGATTGCAGTACTACCAAATTAGAAGACAATAATAATTTTTACAAAAACAAAATAACTTATTGAACATACAATTTAATTGTAGGAAAGAATATTTCACCTCAAAGGAAGAACGTCTAAATAAAATCAGAAGAAACAGCAGATCGGTAAAAGGATTCATCGCAAAATATATTTTAAACACAAGGACTGTCATTAACAGTTTAAGACTGAAGAGAGTGGCATTTGGAGATGAAGACAAGCGCAAACCTCACAGAACCATATTACTTATTGGAGAAACAGGAGAAGGGAAGTCGACCATCATCAATGCCATGGTCTCCTACATGCTGGGTTTTAGCAGTGAAGACAGAATTTGGTGCGAGATCACAGAGACAAGAAAACCTCAAACTGATCCTGAGACGAATGCGGTAACCGTGTATGACGTATATCCTGAACAGAGTCCGTGTTCTCTCACAGTCATTGACTTGTACGGATTTGGGGAGACTGAAGATCCAAGAGAAGAATCAAATATTGTCGAAGGTTTACTCAGGTTATTTAACTCTACAGATGGAGTTAGTGAAATTGATGCAGTGTGTCTTGTGGTTCCATCAAACACCAATCGACTCTCCGAAGGACAGCTGCATCATTTGGATGACATTCTCACTTTATTCAGCAGTGATGTGGAGGAAAACATTGTTGTGTTCATAACTCACGAAGCGCAAACGTCTACAAATGCCGTTAAAACCATCAAAGGTGCCAAACTCCCGTGTGCCCAGACTGATAAAGGGGAGCCTGTGTATTTCAGGTTTAACAGCTTTCACTGTGAAAACTTTACTGATGAGAAAATATTAGCTGATTATGAAGCATCATGGGAGCTGTTAAAAAATAACATGGAACGCTTTCTGACCTTCGTGAAAGAAAGTAAAACCATCAGCATAAAGAACACTGAAACTTTGCTGAAAAACTGCAAACAACTGGCATCTTCCATCTTCAATTTAAGGGATCGAATCACGCTGACAGAGTTCACGAGAAATGAGCTTGAGCAAACAAAAGAAGCTTTACAGCAACTTGAAAAAGATAACGAAGACAAGGATAACTTCAAATGTGAAATAAAGGAGACAGAATCCAAGATAAAGGAACTTGAGGAAGCAAAACTGATTTTACAGGAACTTGATGAAGATAACGAAGACAAGAATGAGTTTGAATGTGAAATAAAGGAGACAGAATCCAAGATAAAGGAACTTGAGGAAGCAAAACAGATTTTGCAGAAACATTTTAAGGATAAAATCAAAAGAATAAACAACTTTGAATGTAAAGTACACAAGCCTTACAAAGAAAAGGAACCACGGCCGTATAACTGGTTGTACAACTGGAGCGCAAGGGCAAATTGCTGTGAAATCTGTGAGGAGAACTGCCATTATCCAGAATGTTGGTGGACATTTTCTATATTAGGGTTCTCACTGTGTAGCGTAATGTCTCATGATGGGACGTGCACAGTCTGTACTAGAAAGTGTAGCTACAAAAGCCATGTTAAAGATGGAAAAGTTTATGTGGTGAAGACAAGGGAACACATGGTGACTTTGGAAGAGCTGAAAAAGAAATATAATACAAGGTTTGGAGAGATAAAGAGTTTGATAAACATGATAGAAAATGAAGTTAAAAAACAAAAAAGACAAAAAATCAGGCTGGCTGAAGAGTGTCATCAGTGTATGATTAAACTGGATGAGATCGGCTCAAACCGCGACTACTACGTGTCTATACTTCAGAATGTAGATTTCTTGATTTTGCAAATGATGGAAATAGGACAAGCAGAACGAGTGTTGAAACTTCAGGAACTAAAAACAAGAGCCCAAAGTAAGAGCCAAACCAGGATGGGATGGTTTTGGTAACTCATCATTTGGTTCACTGCTAACCAGCCAAGCCAAGTCCGTGCTCTAACACAGGACAACTACATCGTGTAGCTGCGCAACATTCGGAAACATGCAGTCCAGTATTGAACAGATGGCAGATATTTCAATATAAACTTAGTGAATGTGTTTTAGGGTTGATTTTTTCGTTAGGGACTTTCTCTCTGCTCAATAAAAAAAGTCTAAAAGAAACAGGACGTTATCCAACAAACCTGTGAAAAGTCATGAAGAGGACGACAAAAGACGAATCTTTTAGCCCAGGATCAGCAAGCTTTAGAGGCTGAATTTGGATTTAATAATCATCAACTCGTCAGTAAAAGTCAAAGAGAACCCACTGGATTCATCCCACTCCTTTCGAACAAGTAGACGCACAAGACACCAACTAGGTGACGTCCTGGTGACCTTCACTTCTGTTATTTTAAAGTGCTACTTATTAAATCAACCATCAGTCCAACCTTTGTGGTGTCATTACTTTTCTGAAGTGGATTAGCTAGACTTGGAATACAATTTATTTCCCTAGTTTGACTAAACATAATGAGTGTTTACATAAAGTCTATTAAATATATATTTTTTTTATATCATTTTCTTCTTGGCTTTAATTCTGATCAAACAGTTCTAGCTATTGACCCCATCAGCAACATCAAGTGCAGTAGACTTATATAACCACATTGGGGCGCTGTTTACTTTATTCTGAGCTGGCTTTGATGGGTAACGAATTGTAATTGATTAATTTAAATTTCCAAAATTATTAATGTATATTAATGTATAAATGTCTGTAAATAAATTCATAATTTTCTTTAAAAGTCTGACCATCAAATTATCTTTTTTTGGCCACCCAGTGTAGTTTATCTTTTTTTTCCTTTTGACAGTGTTTAGTACAAGGCTCAAAAATGTTAAAGTGACAGGTCTTCTGTCCTGATCCTTACCGTACATCCAGACCAAAGGAGGGGCGAGTGCCAATTTTACTCTAGCTGCCCTGCCAATGACGCTGTTGAAATTCGTGTATGCTCTGTTGCCGTAGATGAAATAGTTAGTTCGGAACTCTTTGTCTTGCAAAGTTTATTTAGAGTGGTCGCAAAAAGACAACAGACATCAACCGGCATCTGTGTACTGACTGACCACAAGTAGTTTTTACTTTTGATTCATTAAAAGACTTTAGTGTTGATGTTCTGTCTGTGAAACACCCAGTGAAAACAGAGGACATGTTCTGCTTATTAAGAGTACATCTATTCCTGAGGAACCAACATTGGCACTGGCTCCATCTGCCCTAAATCCAATGAGAGTGTTATACCCCCAATTGTGATTAGTTTGGTCCGTATCATTAAATAACTTTTTAATTGTGCTCAGTATTCTCTGGGCAACGGACTGCACAAACTCCGCTAATCCTCTGGCGCCGCTGCAGAAACGGGTGTATAGTGGCTTTTATTGCCAACATCAACACAAAACAATACACTTCCTGTGTTACGTTACCATACCTCAACCAGGAGAATTCCTGAAACCACAAAGCTTTGGAATGACTTGGAATGTGGTTGTACTTCTGCTGGACCTGCTTGAAGGAGATGACTGTTGAAGTCCATGTGGTTTAGCAGGTGATACCTTAGGATCCGAGAGAGACGGGAGAAAATCCAGGCTAAGAGACAGCTTTATTTTCTACATTTTTCTACCATTGCATCAATGAGCACTTCTAAATAAATACAGAAAAATAAGAAAACCAATAAATAATAAACCGGTATACAACACAAATCACAGATGTTTAAAATTTCATCTCACAATGCTGAAATCCCCCCCCCCCCACCCCACACACACACACACACACACACACGGCTAGGATGCTCCTAATGTTAGTTTGGATTAACGAAAAACACTGTTCTTCTCAAATCAGAATTTGATTTTAATCAATATTGGCTACTATGTTAGCGATGTAAACTAGTTAGCATTACCAAGCTAGCTAGATAACATTATGTCGCATGCTAGGTAAGACAGAAAAATTTAAATGAAATATATTTACCAAAATGCACAATTCAGCATAAAGCAGATTTCAAGAACGTATAAATATAAAAGTTATATTAAATGTTAGCTTACCTGCGGGGATAAGGAGGCTCGACGCTCAGTTATTTTCATTCTGAGGTAATTTTCAGTCTGAGGTAAATGTCAGTTGGTGCAGTAGGGCGCTCGCGCAAGTGGCGTTGTTTTTTTCTTTAATGTTTAAATTTAAAAGATAACGGAATAAGCGCGTGATGCAGGCGGAGCTCCGAGATGTAAAATAACTAAGTAAAACAGATCTTATTATAATATTCGGCGTATTCCAGAGCTTCTGATCTTTTCCAAACATTTTCCAGAAGTATGTGTGGCTCATGGGATGGAGACGCCTCTTTAACTAGCACCGCTTTTTTAATCCATAAGACTGAGCAAGTGTAGCCAGAGAAACCAAATATATAACCCCACATTTTCCTACATGTTTGAACAGAAGTTTGGCGTTTTGTAAAATGCAGGATCATTTAAAGCAATAATGGCGCTTATTTCATAAACAGTTTATAAACAACAATAACAGATGCTGTAAAATAGCCCAGGTGTGCAGGTAGCTGTACTCACCTGTAGTGCTGCCACCCAGCCAATCAGAGGTTCTGTCCCAATCGCATTTCTTTCCATGGCCTAATATTTTTTTAATCATATCGTTTTATCTTTCACATCTAAATTAAACTAGAATCGTCACCCAACAAAAGCAGCTTAGAAAACAGTAAACAGCGCCTCACTGTGGTTATTTACGTCAACTGCATTTGCTTTTGATAAGGACAAGTAGCACAAAAGTTTGATCAGAACTACAGGCAAGAACAAAATTTGGCTAAATGAAATGATTTAGTTAGAATTATTTAATTAACACTGAGATTATTAACACAACCTTTGTTTTATGCATCAAAATTGGAAATCAAAAATAATATTTCCCCATTTTAACCTTGCTGCTAAATTGGTTTATTGGTTTTTTTTTTTTTTTTAAAAGGCATAAAACCACAAAGATCTTCACAAAACAAGTTTTAGCTTACATTATAGAAACTACAGTCATTCCCATTTTTTGTAATGTCTATGAATTTCATTCATCTTCAAAAAGCACTTCATCCAGGTCAGAGTGGCGGTGGCCAGGTGTCTCTTCCAGGAACACGGAGTGAGAGGCAGGAATACGGTCAATGCCAGTACATCTCAGGACACCATGTGCGCGCACACACATACACACACACACCAAGGGGAAACTCAGCAATACACCTTTCAGTGTGTTTTTTGGAATTGGGAGGAAACTGGAGAACCTGGAGAAATCCACATGGACACGGGGGAACATATAAAAGACTGCACAGACCTAAGCTCAAGATCAAACTAACTGCACACTATGTATCTAAAAAGATTAGCTGGACAGGTTGTTTTTCTTATCCCCACTTCATTACATGGAGTCCAGACCTTTTTATTATACTTCATGAATAATTTTAGAAATAGTAAAAAAAAAAAAAAAAAAAAAAGAAAATGTCAATCGTTTTCTCAAGTATGTAAGTAACACTCAAGTATTTATGAATCAAGTAGTTCTGTCAGATAAAACCTTACCCATGATAGAAATGTTGGCCATCTTCCATGACTGTTTGTGCTACACGTGTCTAAATGTCAGAAAACAGAAAAAATATTGTCACCTGCACATTATAGATACAGTTATAGGTAAAATAATAAAATATACGCATTTCATATAGTTAATGTTGTGACACGCACACTTCTGGGCACTACCTTTACACTTTGGTGCTTTACACTTATTTAGCCAAATTTCAGTTATCAATTTTGAGATGATCAGACAGATCTTCAGTCATGATGCCACACGTATTGAACATGCAGTAAAGAGAAGACAGTTGTATTAGTTCTTCAGGGCACCAGCCAGATCTCCCTGGTAAACCCAGGAAAGCCCTCCAGGTTACATGGGAGAATGTTGGTCAACACTTCACTGAGGGACAAATCTAAATCACCCAACAGAAAATAACTTCTCCTGCGTCTTCTCCATGTTTATATCCTCAATCACAGAGGCAGCTACAAGAAGCTTCTGACTGCTAGACTTTCTGGAGGTGCCAGTCATGGTGGTAACACTAGGACACGCTGGTGGACACCAGGAGTGAGGGAAGTCGTCAAGTTACAGAAAGAGGCTTTCTGATTCTGATATTGGCTTTCCATCTGATAGCTGATCTGTTCTACATGAGAAGTACGGGATCTTTTCAGTAAAGACATCATACATCATTTACATGGCTTTTATTGGGAAAAAATGTGTGTGGGGGGGGGGGGGGATGTTCTTGTACCAAATTTTCTTAGTAAAATCAAAGTCCAGCACATTCAGTCCACTGAGAATTAGATTTCACATGAATTAGAATTAGACAACACGTGGCTTCATCCACATCATCTCCAAATGTTAGTGATGAACAGCAAGTTACAGCTACACTACACAGCACTGTGGTACATGAACAGCTTACAAACAGCCCACTGATCAAACACAGGAATGATGACTAGAGAACATAATGATGAGAATATATTGAGAATACATTTTCAGGAGTTCATTATGATTAATTGCTTATGTTTAAACTGAAACATAAAAAGAAATCAGATTGTGATTTAATGATTTGGATGAGCTCCTATAGTTGTGATTCTTGTTATATTGTTACAATTATTATACTGTGTATACTTATATATTCTTATTATTTATTGAAACCTCTGAATAATGTCTAAAAAGCAACTTAAAGTATAACTAATATAGTAAAGTTTTAACAAAGTCAAATCCTAAATAAATTTGATAAAGAAAAGCATCATGACATTCATTTATAGACAAATCCAAAAATATCACCTACCTTCTAGTGTATCTGCGTACTTTTCCTCCTGTACACCCAGAAATGAAGAAATTCAAATGAACAGAAAGCTGCCTGGGTTTATAACGGACCCCAACTGTAAATGGTCACGTAATTTACAGGAAATCAGTGAAGTTCTCTGTAGCGCATCAACAAAGACGCTGGCAGAGCATTCCTGACTACTGATCTGCCTTCCTCTGTACACATCCATTTTTTCTGGTATAGTTACCTTCAGTTACAAACTATTTAAACAAATAATTACACATTTTCAGCCTCTAAAAGAGAAACAGAGAGCACCTTTGCTATGTCGCTTCCAACTGTCTGACACCTGATTTTGACTTTTAAATGTGCAGTTATTGATTCTCAATAATCCGATACACTTCTGTCACTGTCTTTACTCTCATTGTTCATGTCGTTGTCTTGGCAATGCGCATCAGTGACTTTGGGGGGCGCTGCTTCTGAAGGGGCACTGATGGGCAGTGAGTGTGTGTTTGGCTGTTGAGGTCAATTATAAAATAAATATTTCTAAAGAACTGGTAATTGTTTAAAGGGGGATTAAGGCAGCAGGTACATTTTCTGCAAAATACACTTTTAGAAACTACAACAGCCATGTGCAGGAAACCAGGCGCTGGTGTTGGGATGTCGAGGAGACTCCAGTTCCAGTTCATCCCAAAGATGTTCAGGTCAGGGCTCTGTGGAGGACGCTCCAGTTCTTCCACTCCAACCTTAACCTGAACACCATGTCCTCATGGAGCTGCTTTGTGCACAGGGGCATCACCATGCTGGGGCAGGTTTGAGTCCCGGTGAAGGGGAACTGCATCACTGCAGCACACAGAGACGTTCTGTACAACTGTGAACGTCAGACTTTGCAGTTTGGTGAAGAACCAGATACAGGTGTGAGGATCAGGTGACCACGTCCTAGATAATGATTGAGGTGAAAATACTTAGCAGGAATATCAACAGAATTACATTGTAGTTAATCTAAACACTGACCAAATATTGAACTTCATTAAACTTCAAAGCCATTTCTTTTCAACTTGATGACAATCTAAGAGTTTTATAGAAATAAGCAAAGAACGACAATTAGGGGATAGGACCTTTTGTTTTTTTTTTATGTAGAATTTTGTGTAAGAGACTTCTGTACATTTGCAAAGATTAATATCACAGCAAACGTAGGCCATGATGCTGTGTGTTTAACCACAGCAAGCAAAATCTTATGTCTCTCTTTATATTCACTTCCTGCTTACAGACAGACTTCCTGTGTGTGTAAGGGCACAGAACAGAACAGCAGTGCGTGTGATGTGTACTGGCTTCAACTCAAATAGTTTTCTATCAGATATCTATTAAATGTCTGTAGTGTCAGGCTAAACACACTGTTACACAGCTAACCGAGAACTACTAATGAACTTGCATCCATTAGGGATCTAACTAATCATGAATACATCACTGGGAATCAACAGCGGTCAGATATGAGGCTTGGAGAACAAAGGAAGATGAAATTCATTACCAGGAAGCTGAAGAGCTGTGACGCGCTTACAGTGTTTATACCTTCATCCTTAGTAACTGCCTGGTCAGGGTTGCACTGGTTTAACTGACTAGTTATTAGTTACTAGTCTGTTCAGATTTTTGGAAAGAGTCAACCCAATTCATTAGAAAGTTCTACCAGCAGGTACAAACTACCCTGGAAGCACTTATCCACAAAAAATTTGTAATTTTTAAAAAATCTCACCGTTTCAAAGTGTTTTTGTTTTTAATATAAAGCTCTAATCCTTTCTTAAAACCAAAAGTTTGGTTTAACTTTAGCGTATAAAAGTAAAACGTTGCAGGTATATAATCGCGTTATCAAGGTGTTTGCACTTGCGGACTCCCAGGTCAACAACTACAAGGTCGCGCCTTGTACATGCGCACAGGATTCTGGGTGATTTCTCAGCACACATGCATCCTTGAAAATTCCCTGTAAGTTTGACTCGGGCAGAACAAAATCACTTAAATTAAATGAAGTATTTAACGCTGCTGGAGACTCCTAACACATTACCTGCGTTCTTAGTCAAAACTGGAAACTGAAATATGTATATATTTAACTTTTTTTTAATTGCCTGCTGAATAATTAGATTCCTGTTTCAGAAAAGTGATAAACCACAAAACGGCTGTTTGAGTTATAATTTTTTTTATTAATGAGCAATCACTTATATGATGAGTAACAAAACGTATACATATTGTGTAAATATGAATTTATAAGAATAAGAATTTGTGCTGAATATTCTTTAAGAAATGGATTGTGTTTTTCTCCCTCCGCAGTTCAGTGAAAGCAGATTCCTCCAGATTACTGCTTCATGGCCTTTTCCTGGTACTCTAACAAAACGTTTTACCTCATCCATGACTTTTAGAAGAAAACCGCACCCAAATACTCACAAACACAAACACAAGCAGTAAAACCCCAACATGTACAGATTGTGATTATAAGACTTAATAAAAGTGTTAAATTGGAAGGTAAACAGCAAAGCTTCTCCATCCCAAGGTCCTACTGACCCGAGGAGGTTTTTGCAGGCTGTTACATTACATAAAAATAGATTAATAAAGCAGAATTTAAAAAGAATGATGAATTTGATCTGTATGTATAAAGATGAAGTATGGAATAAAAATGCCAGAATGATTAATAAAATAAATCAATAAGCTTATGGGTCCATATGAGAGACAGTGAGGATTAAAATCTTAAAACAAGAAAAAAACAAGAGAAAACTGATGGAAAGTCTCTGTTTGCCACATTTATATCGAGTACAAGGTTACAGGAAGTATAAGGAGACATTCTGGCTGATTAAGACTCCAGTATTCTGGCCTGTGTGAGACTCTACAGCGTGTAGAACAGGCATGTGTAGGCTCACCGAGGAGACGTCACCACTACAGCACTCACACAGCTGCCTGTGCTGCGGGCGCTTTGGGGCGTTTACATGTTTTAAAGACGTGGCGTGAATCCAGTGGGGAGGCCCTTTCGCTTTTACTGACAGGATTTCTGATTCTGAGGCTTAAAGATTAGCCTGTCCCGGAACCAGTCCTCTTGGTGTGTTGGGATCCAGGATTCTGGTACCTGAATCCTTATGATTTTACCTGAGTTATATATGATATCTAGCAGAGAGGTTTATTAGCTCATTTCAGGTCTTGGTCCTGTGCGTTGATACACAGACTGCTTCAAATTCATGAAGGCCATCAGTGGATCTGCATAACTTGCGTAAAGATTAAACCCTTTTTTTAAATTAATTCTTAAAGGAAATATTTGTGATGTGTTTAATTTATTGGTTAGTCCTATATCTCTGCTGTTCCCACGAGAACTTCGTGGTTGTGTGTTAATTTGACGTTACAGGGGGACACCATTGGTGCTACCAAAGTTACAATGAAGTTTAATTGGACGAAAACTTTCACCAATCTCAAGCATAAATGATAAGGATCAGGTTTCATGGTTGGCTCCTAAAAACAAAAGCTTCTTTTCGCTCTCACTTTTTTCCAGTAATGTTCTAACATCATGTAAATAAGAAGTCCAATGCAGAAATAGCAGAGTTATTGAAGCAAACACTGGACTCAAAGTCTCAGTATGCAATGCAGCTACATGGTACAGTTGTTCTGTGTTACAGCTAGATAGCAGTCTATCAGCTGACCAGCATTATATATATATATATATATATATATATATATATATATATAAGCAGTGTATAGACATGGAGGTGAGAGAGCTGAAGTTCTGCTGCATCGCTCGCTTTCACTAGAAAATGAAGCAAGCACCATCGTCAGAAGGTCGAATGGGATTGTGGGTAATGTAGGAAACTATTAATGACATGGACCAATCTTGGATGGTGTGGAGAATGACTAACTAATTACAAAGATTATAATGCAACTTGATCAGGGTAGAATTTTCCAATATTCCCATTTTATAATGGCAAAAATCTTCTCATACGTTCCAGAGGGCTCTGGTTTCTAGCATCAGCGGTGTTCTTCAATTCCTCTAGGTGCTGCACCAGTTCTAGCCGTCCTGTTTCCACTGCTTTCAAGATCAAGAAATCCAAATATTTTGCGTCCGTAAGTATAGACACAAAATAACTCATTGAGGCGATCTCGTTCAGTTTAACCACACACTGGTAACACTTCTCCACCAGTTTGTTTTTTTCTCTTTCTTGCTCTTTTATTTCATTTTCTAACTTGCTTACTAAACTCTCTATTTCTCCTGACTCCGTTTTATATTTCCCTTTCAGATCCACCATGGTCTTCTTGACCTTCCTTGTTTTCACCTCATAGATCTTGCCTTCTTTAACATGCGCAGTGTGGTGACACTTCCCAGTGCACACCGTGCACTTACCCTCAGACATGACATTACACCACGACGGATCTGTGGCCCACCAGCATCCTGGGTAATGGCAGTTCTCCTCACACTTGCCGCAGCACATGGCCTCCGTAGTACGAATGAACCACCAGTTATAAGGAAGTGGTACCTTTTCTCTGTAAGGCTCGTCCACTTCACATTCAAAGGTGTTCGGGTCTCTTTTTTCTTTTTCAAGTTGCTGCAAAGCCTCTTTTTGCTGCTCAAGCTCTTTTATCATGAAATCCGTCAGCGTGATGAGATCCTTTATATTGGAGATGGATGCGGTCATGCGGTCACGGTTTCTCAGCACTGCTTCGGTCACCTTCCAGTTTATACTTTCAGTTTCTTCCAAAAAAGACAGAAAGCTCTCCATGGTTTTATTTAACTGATCCCATGATGCTTGATGATCATCTAATACTTCCTCATCGCTAAAGTTTTCACAGTGAACGCTGAAGAACCTGAAACTTGCAGGCCCTCCTTTATCAGGACCTTTCGCATCATTGATAGCATTTGTAGACTTTGTTTTGTCATATGTGATTAACACAGCAATGTTTTTCTCTGCATCGCTACCGAATAAAGAGACCCCAGCGTCAAAAATATTCAACTGTCTTTCAGCGAATTGAGCCATGTCTGAAGATACAACAAAACACATTGCATTAAATTCATGAACAGACTTGAATAACTCATTTAAAATTTCAGCAAAATTTGATTCCTCCTTAGAGCCTTCTGTGCTTTCAAATCCATGCAGGTCGAAGATGGTCAGAGAGAATGTGCTCTGTGCAGGAAACACATCATACACTGTGATTGCTTTGGTCTGAGAAACAGTTTGGTATTTTTCTGTCTCTATGATCTCACACCAGATTCGGTCTTCACTGCGAACACCCAGCATGTAGTTGACCATGGCGTTGATGACAGTCGTTTTATCCACACCTATTTCTCCAGCCAGTAATATGGTCTTGTGAGGTTTGCTCATGTCTTTTTCTCCAAACGCAACTCTCTTCAGCCTTTCACTATCATCGACTATAGTCCTTGTGTTTAGGATATACCTTGTGATGAATCCTTCTACTGATCTGCTGTTTCTTTTGATTTCATTTAGTCGTTCTTCCAGTGAGCTTCTATTCCTACACGAAAATAAAAGATTGATGTATTTAAGGATTTTATCCCTATAAAGCTGACAAAACTTTATACGCAAATTTGGCGAGCTATCCAACTGAGATTACCTCTAATGTGTTTAGTATAGTGTTAATACTGCACAAAGGTTATTCAACTAAAAAAGTGTTTAGTTTAGCATTAAAGTATACTCATGAATATGTGCTTGTTGTCCTCTTGGTCTTAAGTAAAATATGATTACATTACCATTCATTTAAAAATGACCACCAGCAATATCCATTACTCAATAAAAGTAGCAAGTTATTGATGCAAATCATCGTTTTATAAGTCGAATAATAACATGTATCAAATTTTAAGTAACAAGTATAGCTTTGAATATAAAGTTAGATGAATAAAAAATTAGATGTTTTTAAAACGTTCAAGTTTTACCAGATGAAACCTTACGTTTGAGAGGAATGATGTGCCATGATTGGTATCTTGTTGCTGGTACCGCGATGTA
>JAQQZR010034988.1:0-19894 GCA_030068235.1 Notoglanidium macrostoma
GTGTGGCTGTTTGTCTGTGTCGGCCCTGTGGTGGACTGGCGACCTGCCCAGGGTGTACCCCGCCTCTCGCCCCAAGAAGCTGGGATTGGCTCCAGCTTCCCCGCCACCCAGACGGATAAAGCGCTATAGATAATGGATGGATGGATAGTCATTTTTAAGTTTGATTATCAAACACCTGCACAGTGTACAGTTTTTGAAATAAGAAGCAGTGTAGCGAGGACTGAGGATGGAGTCGTACCTGCACTCGCCACCACTCAATCTCCATCTCCTCCACCATGAGGGCCGAGCACTTAGTGTAACACTGTGGTTCATTTACAGGGCACTTTTATATGTCAGGGAGGACTGCAGGGAACAAGCAGTCTCTCCGCTCTCTGTTCTGCCTGAATAGATGCGTCTGCACGCGCTGATCCAGGTGACTGCTCAATCGCAGCAGGTTTTTACAAAACCAGGCTCCTCTATGTCAGCTGAGGAGAGTTCACATTCAGAGATGCACATCTGTGATATATATCATTGCGGGATTTATGCAAATGCTTTAATCGCTCTGCTTCCCACAGCCAAGGTGCCATTTTTCTTCTGAACTGATGCATCATCAAAAGCAATGATCAGTGTGGGGTTTGGCCGTGGGGAAGATAAAAAAACTGACAGCCTGCAATTTCAAATCAATGCAGTGGGTAAAGTGCAGGCGAAAATGAAAAGAGAGCGGTGCATTTATCTTCAGCGTTTAAAAACATATAAACTCAACCTAGATGTAATTATAGTGCAATTCATCACACATGGCTGGACTGATTAAGGTCACACCGTTCCTGCTCCTAAACACTAAACCAGCTTCGAATATAGACAAAATATCTTTCATGCTAACAATTTACACCCTACAGTTATGATTTCATCAGCAGCTCGAGTGGCTGCTGTATGTACAGTAGCCTTGAAGAAATATATGCACCAGGCTGCATTATAAGTGACACCGGAGGGCTTTTTAGAGCTTCATGTGGCTGAGCCGAGGCAGTAAACGTTGAACAGCGCATGAAAACCTCACGTCTCACCTCCTGTTTCATTATGGTCAATGATACTCAGTCCACAGTAAATGTTCAGTGATATACATAACCAAACAGGATTTTCAGTCTCGGTAATATTTGACTATACAACAGTAAGACACAATGCCTGTGAGCAATACAATAAATCAGCTCCAGCGTTCCTGCTTCATTCCATTCTGTATATATTTTTACAACAATTGGTGATTCTATTGTGCTTGGTTCCACAGCAATTCGAAATATTTGGGAACAGCAAACAATCTGATGTGTTTGTCTCTGTGCTAGACTGACGACCTTCCCAGGGTGTACCCCACCTCTCACCTGAAGTCAGCTGGGATTGGCTCCAGTTTCCCCATGACCCTGATGGATATGTGGTAGAGATAATGGATGGATGGAATGATCATTTGGGAGGTCATCATCATGGTGTTCCATGACAGTATTGATTCGGCACACTGGTTTAACAGTGGGTTCAATGCACACTTTGGCATTTTTAGAATTCTCCAAGCATCCTTTATTCAAAGAAATAAATAGAAAAAAAAATGTTTTTTTTTTTTGGTTGACCAATTATATAGGTTTTCCTGCCTTTATCTCTTTGTTTAGTCATCCTGGATACAAGCGATTTAGCAAATTAGCTCAGCTATAAAAAGCTTTATGTGGCTTAAGAATGCCAGAGAGGCCCTAATCCAATTCCATGGCCACTTTATTCTAGCTTAAAGCTGATATATAATATGTTAGATGTTCAACCTAAAATACTCTACATGCGTATGAATCAAACCAGCAAAGTTTAGTTGGTTTTGATCCAAAACACAAGTTTATTTATATCCAAAAAAATAAAAAATAAATAAAAAGCATCAGTGTGAGGAAAATGTGTTTTACCTAGCTTGAAATCCAAAAAAAAAAAAAAAAAATCCCAAATCTCAATTTCTGTAATTCTGTAATTTACATTATCACTCATTGGGTTCCTTGACGGTGAACAAATAACTGTAAATAACCTTCAACCAGGCAGCAGCCACTTTAAAGTGGAGTTGAACATTCGGTTAAAGTTGGATCTCCCATTTGAAATTAAAGTGTCACTTAAGATTGACAGTAATGCATTCACAGGAACTGCTGTAAGGGATTTTTGACTGGCAATGCCCAAGTTATAATTATGAAATTGAGCCATTCTAAAATGTCAGAAATGAAAAGGCTTGAGAACATGAGATTGAAAGACCTGACAGGTCTGATCTTGGATGTGTTTCTTCATGGAAGAAAGAGACAAAAGTAAGGATGAATCAGTCATTCAATGGTGCAGAGCTGGAATGCAACCACAGAGAACCACATGCGTATTAACATCATCAGCAAAAACCTGTTTAATCAAACTATAACCAAATCGGTATGACTGTCAGTAGTTATTCCCGAGTTGAAGTTCTTGAGAATTTCTGACCCTGAGAGTAACCGGAGTAAACTGGAGAATTGCTCGCAGTAGCATTTGGTTTTATGAAGAGTAGAAGAGCAACAGTGTTTAATGCCATATGTTCGACTTTCCGACATCAGTATAGAACTTTTGCAAAGAACATAGATGGAGTTTGGGTTTGATAAGAAAAATGCATAAGTCTAAGATTGATGGTCTATTACAATGACTGAGTACAGTGAGGAGACGATTTGATAAAACATACTAGAGTAATACATTTGTATAGTTTAAAAATATGTGATCTTTAACATGTTTTGAAGTCTGACCCAAAGAGAGTTCAGAGAAAAAAAAGGTTTCCGTTGAACTAAATATATCTGATGAGAAAGTTGCAGAAGGTGGTTCAATGGATAGCACTGTCGTCTAAAAGCAAGAAGGTTCTTGGTTCTCACCTGCTGGCTGACTGGAGCCTTTCTGTGTGGAGTTTGCATGTTCTCCTTGTGCCTGTGTTTCCTCCAGGTGCTCTAGTTTACATTCAAAGACATGCAAATTACGTTAACTTGCTACTCTAAATTGCCCATAGGTGTGAGTCTGAATGTGAATGGTTGTTTGTCTCCGAGCTAGCCCTGTGATAGATTGGTGACCTGTCCATGGTGTACCCTGCCTTTTGCCTGAAGTCAGATGGGATTGTCTCCAGCTTCCGCACAAACCTTATGGATAAGCAGTATAGATAATAGATGGATAGACGGAACTGGGGTCTTTTTTTTGGAGGGTGGCAGCTGCCACCCCTTGGTATCCCCTATGGTGGAAAACACACAGGTGTGGCATTAATGAGGAATTATTCACATTTTGGCTAATTTGAGGAACAACAGTATTGATGTTCGTCACATTTGGTATGATTTTGCATAAACATACATAAATCCAACAGTGTAATTTGTCTGTAAACGTACCTCTACCTTTCAGTTTGTGTTAATCTCAGTGAGTTCCTAGTGTTCAGTCCTACTAAGTTCTGTCCTACTGAGCCATTTCTGGTTGTGTGGACAGTATTATTTAGCTCATAATCAAACCTTTGTGAAATACTGGTGTCTAATAACACACAGATGTTAGATATTAGGCAGACAGATATTAATGTGAAACTTTTTTAAAAAGAAAACGACTTTAAGAAAATCCAAATCAATAAGAAAAATTGCGGTCAAAAACAGGCAAACAGAACAAAGCAGGGCAAACAAAATGAAAAGTGGCAATCAGAATCAAAACAGAAATAATGAACAAAGACATTTGAAAGTAGAAGTCAAATCTGCAGGCATTGGGAAATAAGAAACAAATAAGAGGGCTAAACATAAAACCAAATGCCGTCAATAAGATAAATTTGCCCAATTGCAAAACAGGCTATGCCTCCTCTCACTCAAATTTCAATTTAAAATTGATTTGTATTGTAGTGAAGCTTCACAGTTGTTATTGTCATGAACATGGTGAGAAACTACTATTGATTTTGAAGCTATGGCAAAACATATGAGTCCAAATTTCCCCTTCGAGACATTGTGTACTTCAACGAACCTCAAGGCAATGTCATTAGGAGCTAAATGCTCCCAGGAACGTCACCATTGGTGGACAGATTCAAGGGGTATGATCAGACCAAGAGCAATCCTAATGAAATAAAAGTAATAATGTATAAAAAAATAAAAGACAAGGGTTACTGGGATTTATCCCTGTCTGGTTACCGGGTTACCCAGATACATTGGTCCAGTTTATCATGAAATGGTGACACAGAGCCAACAAGATCTACAGCCAAGATTGCTGTAAAGGTTTACAGTAATTTATTGGCAGCTTGGGTTGCCAGCAAAGTGCTGTAAAATTTTACATTAAAGAACTGTAAAAAAGCTAAAAAAAATAAATAAATAAATAAAAAAGTTATTTATACACAGTAAGTAACTAACCGTACTCTGAGATCTAGTAACAAAATAGTGATATATTTTCATCTGTCCAAAAGGCTTCCCTGGTGGTCTGGTGGCTAGGATTCGGGGATTCCACTACTGTGGCCTGGGTTCGATTCCCAGGCAGAACCCGGCACAGGCTAGTGTATTTCTGAGTGCTGGTCCCAAGCCCGGATAAATGGGAGGGTTGCGTCAGGAAGGGTGTAAAAACTTAGCCAAATACCCTTAAAGGGAGTAGCCAAAGGAAGGATATTCATTTATCCGAAGGTGAAGCGGTTTACTGCACTCAAAACCAGGAAAGGAATGAGAAGACAAGATACGTGATACATGCTAATCGGTGAAATGTTTGACTACATTACATTTTAACTGGCCATGAATTTATTTATACAGTTTGCTTCTGTGCTTTAATATTTCAAATGTAAATTCTTTCAGTCTGTTAACAGGAATTTCCTGTTAAGTTCATCTGCTGTTAATATTTCTCATACAAATATACAAATTCTTTTTCTTAAAACAAAGATAATTAATAATAGCCTCTTGTTCCAGTGGTCATGGCATCGGCACATTTGTAATTTGATTTCTTGATTTGATCAACCTTTAAATCTGGGATGTCAAGGCATTTTATTGGTCAAAACCTCTGACACATTTTTCCGGGCCACCTCACATGTAACAGGCAAATAACCTCAATGCAACATATTTGCCTAAAGGCAAAAAGGATACACCTCACCACACTGAATTGGTTTTTCAGCCTTAAACAAAGATGCAAAAAAAAATGGGGTAATTATTAGGATTTGTGTTCATTTTCCATGATCCATGAACATGAATCATCAACCATAAGAGGAAATCTAATGCAAGGATTTATTTATACAAGTCATCTGACTTCTCTTATACTGCAAAAAATGAGATTTAAGCAAGTGAAAATATCTTGAATATGGGTAATGTATCTAATACTGATTATTATGAGAATATATGCTTTAGATGTTTTTAGACTCTGTTGGCAGATAATTAGAATAAAATTAAAAGTTAATTAAAATTAAAATTCTAGAAATTTGTGCTTGGGACCGAGTAACCTAAAAATAGATTTATTTTATGTATAAAACTTTTACGTTTACATTATTATCAGTCACACACTGTGATTCAATATAATGTGTGCAACAAAAGCAATTTAGACCTCCACTGAACTGGTTATGCTTTTAAATTTCATTCTTTCGGCTTCTTTTCCTTAGAAAACAAGTGACATTTCATACCAATAAATCTAAGTTTGAATCGGTGGTTAATAGAAGAGTCGATTGTTTCTGTTTTTTTTTTTAATGTAGTCATGAGGAATTGTTGTTCAAGCTGTTGTCAATAGTATAATGTGTAACAAAAATTGTATTAAATTATAAAAGATGGATGAATTTTCACTTGGGACTTTAGGTTGATCTTGGTATGTCTTATTAAAAATACTGATCTTCTTGCATACACTAGTATATAGTTATGGAATAAAGATTTTTTTTAAGTTATTCTACATTACTGTTCATTCTCTCAGTGTTAATGTCTAAACTCAACATAATGCAAGTTTAGATATATGAGGACAGTTTATAAAGTTTTTGAACTTTATGCAGTAACAGAAATCTGCTCCCCCTATCACATGAATCCACAGAGGTCTAAAGCTATCGTGTGCTTCCTTCGAGACACGTGATGCCAGCTGAGCTCATTTTGTCGAACTGCTTGGTCATGCAGCGTCAGGACCAGCATAACACACTTGGTTGAAAGTGCTATCTGTCCACCTCAGCATGCATGAGCTCACAGATGCCCATGATCGTCTATCATCGCTGGTTATGCAAACTGGAACGATGTAACACACTGCTGGGGAGAACGCACTTGCGTATGGAGAAAAATTCAAATCGTTCCATTTGTACGTCACTATGCATGAGCGCCATTAGGAGATGTATAGATATAGACTTTACATGAGTTTCATAAGAGCTGTTGGCTTTTAACATCTGTCTTGTAGCATAGAATCATGCCTGGATGGTCTTATCCTGAGATTTTCTTTCAATTTTGATGAAAAGTTAGACCTGCAAATCTTGGTTATGGAATTCCTAAATAGAGGCAGCACTGAAATAACAAGAGGAAAACCATTTTGTTAAAGAGCATTAAGGTTGAATATTGGCAACCCAGGATGTTTCAAGAGGCAGTGAAAACTCGGCTTTCAGGAAAACTGTACTGGGAAAGCGAGCAGTAATATTATATAGACTTATAGACTTATATATATAGACTTATATAGATTTTGTTTGCTATAGTCATTCCTTCCCTATTTAGTTGGTTGGTTAGAGGCTGACCATTGAAGTGACATGTCGATTATTGCATTTAACCTGCAATTATATGAAAGCTAAAAGCATGACTTTCAAATGTGTAGACAGAAAAGTGCAGACACTGGAAAATAAGAAACAAATACTAAACTTGAAAGGCAAATGATGTCCACAAGGTACATTTCCTTAAAGGTAAACAGGCCAAACTTCACCCCAATTAACCTGTTTAGCAGCTGCATGGACACGTTACGTTGTTTTTTACAAACGTTGTCACACATACCATCTCCCTTTTTCACACAGTGTTAAAAAACACGCACAAAAACACTTACAAACACGCACCTGAGCACATCGGTTAACCTTTGGCACAAAATGTATTTCAGCCAACGAAACACTTCATACTTCACCCAAAAGTGACAAGTGCAGCCATAACTATAGAATATGCTCTCTCTCTCTCTCTCTCTCTCTCTCTCTCTCTCTCTCTCTCTTTCTCATAAGACTGCTTTGTCACTCAATGTACAGTGAACTAAAAGAACACAAAAACCATGAAGCATTCGCAAACACACATATTATACATTTTCATATCCTCTTTTGTTGCATAAAAGAAAAAAAGTGTGACGCCTCCTTCTGTAGTCTACATATTTTAATGCCAAACACCGTTAATCTGAAATTCTGCTCTATGCTTCATGACAGCTCAATGCTAAACTTTATAGTACAACAAAAAAGTAAAAGCATACACTTTTCAATTCCAGTATAGTAAATGAGACAAGACATTAAACTAGCACTAGACGTCTGATATAGCCCTAATGCTGATCTATCCTGTCCTCTGCATGTGGTGTCAAACTTTTAAAGGGTCGAACTTGAATCTTGGAAATATATATAAAAACATTTTTTTTTAGCAAATCTTACCTCACAAATATTTCAAGCCAGGAAGCTAAAGAAATTTTTTGAGCTGTTGGTTTGCATGACAAAAAAAGATGTCATGAGTGCTTGTGGCAAATGTACTGTAGTTGGATTCTTGGGACATTTAAAACAAATCACGTCAGCAAGAATTATATCTATATTTTGCCTATATATGTGCACTGTTTAATGCAAATATGGTCATGGTTTACTTTTGTATAGATGGTAACAAAGATGCAGACAAAAAAAAAAAAAACACAAAAATTGTGAAAAATTAGAGATTGATAAAAAAAAGAAGAGTACAATAGAATAGTCTATCATATTTCAAGCATAACGTTTCATTTCTCTGTCAAAATGCAGCATAGTTCCTTTTAGAGTTATTGAAATTTGCTGTATTTGTGATTGTTGCCTGAGAGAGGTATTCATGAACGAATGCATTTTGCATCTATGCAAAGTTATGCGCTGTTTAGTTCACGGACTCTACTGATATGGTGAACATGTTAAGTGTTTTGAAAAAGTGGACATGGTATTGAGACAAGTGTGGAATAATAAGGGTTTATTTTATTAAAATGCAACAGTTTGGGGAAGAAACTCATGCCTTTCGATCAGAATCGATTTAAACATTGTTCTCTGTTCCAGGTGTCTCTTCCACTATTTTACTATTAGCATGTTGTAAATTATGGGCATCTTCTTGCTCAGTGAGATCATGGATTTCATGATTGTGAGCCTCCATTATGATGGCAGTAGATTGAAGTGTGTATGTGTGCATGTGTGTGTGTGTGTGTGTGTGTGTGTGCTCTCTGAATCCCCCCTCTGCCATATTTGCAATTTCCATTTTGAAGTACAGGGTCAGAGTGTAGAGACTTTTTAAAAACATCAAATTAGTCATCTTCATTTTTACACATAATAATATTTCTAATGTGTAACGGTATGTCAGACATTGGAACCTGAAAAGGATCCATTTTCTCCTGAAACAGTTTTAGATACTCTTACATGTTTATTTAATGAAATTTACAAGCACACTAATGTACACTCGGAGAGAAGCCTATTTTTAATATATTATCATATTTAAGTATACAGTATTTGAATACAAGCACACTAGTGTACGTCTTACATGCCAGCATCTATTAAAATACTTGAAGAGACATACAGGAGGTGTCATGTGAACTATTATTTTCATTTTGAATATATACTAATACAACCCCGTTTCCAAAAAGTTGAAACACTGTGTAAATATAAATCAAAACTGAATGTGATGATTTGCAAATCATGTAAACCATTGTTTAATTGAAAATAGAACAAAAACAACATATCGAACCTGAGAAATTTGATTGTTTTATGAAAAAATACGCTCACTTTAAGTTTGCTGCCAGCAATACGTGTCAAAACAGTTGGGAGCTGGGGCAACAAAATACTGCAAAAGTTCACATTATAATAGTTATTGTTTTTCTTTGATTTTACTGTTCAGCTTTTCCCTTGAAAATAACATGACACTATAAATTAACTAGTGATCGACAGACAGAAACAATGTTTTAGTATCAGTGATCAGGATATTCAGTATTTGAATTCTGCTCACATGTTTTTTTGTCGCGTTCTATAACTTCGAAGGAATTTTTCGGAGAAACCTTTGTGGTCACGTTCACATAAGAAACTTTCATTCAGAGAATCCTTTAAGAAAAGAAGATTTCCTCTTCTCCTGTCTTTTTTCATTCAAGGTACAGTGCTAAAATACAGAAATAAGACTGGAAGCTTGGTTATTTGTTTCTGTCCTTGAATACTGTTTGCATTGCTCTTTCCCCAGAAAATTATTCAGAGTTGTCAGTCTTGGGTTTGCATTTATTTGTATATTGCTTTTTTTAAGCAGTGCCACAGGTCTGTTCAGAACAGAGCTCAAACAGATCACAGCGAAAGATGAAGGCTGTTCACGATGTCCTCCTTTTTGCGGTTTTAACAGGAGCAGCTACTTGTTTGTTCGGCAGATCAAACACTTGTGTGAAGGAACCTATGGCCTGGACTGATGCTCAGGCATACTGCAGACAAATGTATGTAGACCTGTCGACCGTTAATGGGAAAACGAACTTTTCAGGCTGTCTATCCGAACAATGCTGGATCGGACTTAGCAAGCAACCGCAGCAGACTGCCTTTACTAGTTGGTCTGACGGAAGCAGCTTAGCATTTACTTCATGGCAAATTGGTGAACCAAGTGGCTTGAGCAGTAACCATTGTGTGACTATAATGAGTTATTATTGGTCTACTTATAAATGTACAGTACCAATGAGCTTCGTCTGCTACAAATGGGTGCCTCAAATAATCGTGGTGCAGGAAATGATGAACTGGGGAGATGCACTGGTCTACTGCAGAACGCATTACACTGATCTGATAAGCCTGACCAACAACCAAGATCTTGTTGCGGTCAATATGACGAGCATAAAAAGTCAAACACCAACTGTATGGACAGGAGTGCGCTTCATGGATGGCCGATGGTTCTGTTCGAACGAGCAACCTATGAATAACCATACTTCACTGCCCTCATGCCCCATGAGACCTTACCATTGTGTAGCCCTAAAATCTGGAGCTGCCATCCTGGAGAACAGGGACTGCACCGAGCAAATGAATTTCCTTTGCTACAAAAAGTAAGTAACTGAACTTTCTTATTACTGTCAATGATAAATGATAAACGCAACGAAATACTGATATGCTCTTAAGTGAAGTTTTTAATTTCTCAAAAGGTAAAGAAGTTCACTGCAATGAAATCCAGGAGAAGATGGAGAAGAAAATAAGATATATGGCAATCAGTCAACATGGCTGTGGTATAAATACTTTTTAACAGAACCTACACTGAAAAAAATGAATTATGTAGTCAGTCAGAATTTTTCTTTTTCAATGTGTTGCCTGCGTTTTTGATCTTTTACTGATTTGCTCTCACGTGCCACTGTAGCGTTCTCTGAACCATTAGCCAGAAGATCCCACTGTAGTAAAGTTTACAGTATAGTAAACCTACTCTGATTTATTCTTAAAAACTTGTCACAACAGGCAGATTGTCATTACATAGTTAATAGTTTGCATAATGTCTAATAGTTTAGGTCCCAAAACATGTAACAAAGTGATAAGGATGTAAATACAATAGAACAAATACAAATCCCCTATTTTGACTTCATTATTGGTCTTACATGACTTTTTTTAAATCTTTCCAAGTCCAGTTTAAGGCTTTGATTAAACTAGTCATATCTTTAAATTCTATTCTTGTAGAATGTTCCACTTAAAAAAATAAGGGATATTTGCTTCATTACATTTCATACCAGCAATAAAGTGTGATTCTCCAAGTGATATATTTATATACTATATATTTTATGTCCTTCACAGCGTACTTATTGCTCTTCTGTCATAGTAATGGTAGTCTGTCTTGTTAAAAATGTACTTTGTAATCAACATGATAATATGTAGTTATGAAATAAAGATCCTGAATAATATTCTTCATTACCGTTCATGCTCTTATTCTTATCGACATGCTTAGAAACATCCTCTGTTTCATGTTTCTGAGACCTATTGTACTTGAAAGATCAAATTGTTTGTAATTCAAAAGAAATTAAGGTAGTACTTAAGGAATACACCAGGAAACTGCTCACAGCTCCAGGCTCCGAAATCTCATTATAAAACTTGTTATTACTTCACGTAGTTACATAAATGCAGACTGTACAACAGCTTACATTCAAGGTTTTGAATTTCCATTCTGTATCTGAAGGAAATTGAGTGTCTGTATTAGAAGGAATTTGTTCATGCTTCTAATGTTGAAAGCTTTAGTCCGGTTGAAAAATGTGCTCACAATTGTGCAAAAACAAAACAGATTTTTTTTTTTTTTTTTTTGTTAATGGAACAAAGGATTCATTACCTTGATTTTATTGCAGTAATTCATTATCGTGAAAGAAAGGTTTTATCATCTGGTTTACACTTTTCTTTTTTTTGGGCTAATAAAAAAAGATTACTCAGACCTACTACAAAGTTTCAAATATTTTACAAATCATTTTAATATGATTTATAACCACTCATGCTTTCATGAGGAACATTAGACTAGTGAAAAGTGAAATGTTTCTTGAGAAGGACCATTCATTCAGAGCCACTTCCAACAATGTATTTGTTATAATGACATTTCCTCTTAAAAGTCTTGCCACTTGAGAGCAATACTGAAAATTTGGCAATTTAACAATTTATATTTTAAATCGAATATAAACTAGTTAATTTCGTTGGTGTTCACATGAAATAAAATGAAATACAATTAAT
This sequence comes from Notoglanidium macrostoma, assembly GCA_030068235.1. NCBI lineage: Eukaryota > Metazoa > Chordata > Actinopteri > Siluriformes > Auchenoglanididae > Notoglanidium > Notoglanidium macrostoma. The sequence continues at coordinate 11,813 of JAQQZR010034988.1, forward strand.
GCTAACTACAACGTTTGCTTTAACCTCAGCCATTCATAAGATTGTTTGCAAACCAAGGCTATAAAGAAAGGCCATGTTGAGAAAATTCACTTACACTAAAAAAAAACCAAAAAAAAAAAAAAAAACAGTTTGTGTATTGACTTAATTTAGATTTTTTTTTTAATTATTGCATTATTTTTTAAATAAAGCAAATAAATGAATACATCTTTATCCAATTTATGTACCAGTATCCACCTGATCCTCCGTACAGCGTTGAGACTTTGAACTGTGGTGATTCAGAAAATGAATGAATCTCTTCAGAGTAATGTTTCAGCCCGTAGCTCAGTGAAAACAGCCTTCCTTATGGGTGTTGTTATCAGGTTGGTGGTGCCAGTGGCCTCTTACCCTCTACACCAGATGTTCATCCCACTGTAATTTCTCACTGTCAGAGTTTCTACCCTGCTGAAGTTCTCTCCTCTAGTCCACTCCAAACTCTTTAACGGAGCCATCTCACATGCAGGATTGAACAAGCTCGAGCTTTAAAATGCGCTGCAACACAGACCAACCAAACTGGAGCACACAATTCAGATTAACGAGGTATACTCATACTAGCTTTACTTTTTTTTTTTTATATTAATAATAATAATAATAATATTCCAGTTAAAAGTTCAAGTTCAAATGGCTTTTATTGTCATTTCAACCGTATACAGGTGATACAGTACGTAATGAAATGAGACAACGTTCCTCCAGGACCAAGGCGCTACATATAAGACAACACAGAATTACAAAAGTGCACGTGTGCAACATAAGACAACATAAAGTGCATGTGTGCAAACAGGAAAGCCCACTAGTGTGTAATAGAAAATCCAGGTGTCACCACCAAAGCAACACACACTCAGTGTGTGTGAGCAGAGCCACCTGCTGCTCCTCTTAATGAATTTCACTGGAATGCATGCATCTGTGCACTTGAATACTTGCTTACTATTACACTTGAACCTGCATACTTGTACATGTGCCAGGATGAACGAATACAAATATGTAAGTATTGTGAGGTACAAATATGCAAGTACACAATTATGTAAGTGTAGAAACGCAGGAAAGTATTCAAACAATCAATCAATCAATTAGGCATGCAAGTATGCAAGTAGACAAGTGTGTATGTAGGTATTCAAGTAGTGAAACATACAGGAACAGTATGTAAGTACTGTGAGGAAGTATGCAAGTGTACAACCATGCACAATTATGCAATATATGTAAATATACAAATGTGTATGTAGGTATTCATAGAGTGAATGTATGCATATACGTAGTATGCAAATACACAAGTGCACAAGTATACCAGTATGCAAGTAGGCCAACATGTGTGCTCACAGTGCGTAAGTATGTAAGCATGCCAGCGTTCAACTCTGCCAGTATCTAATTATTCAAGTGTGTAAGAATGTATACAAACTTATTCAAACAAGTATGCCAATGACTAAGTATGCAAGTATGAAATCCTGCAAGCCCCTACATAACGACCTTTCCTGTATAAATTCACATATTTCCCTTACATTTCTAGTTCTTCCTGTATAAATAGTCATATCATTTCCTCTAACGTGTTGCTTCTTCCTGTATAAATAAATCCTGTGTAAATGTTTGCCCACTATTTCCAGGTGTTTAATGCATAAATTGATTTATCCCTGCATTTCTGGTGCTTCCTGAACAAAGCAATGTATTGCCCTAAATGATTGGTTCTTCATGTATAAACGGACATATATTTCCTTGAAATGGTTTTTATTCTTTTTCGTATGTATCGATTTGTTTCCTCTACATTACTATTGTATAAATCGACACATTTCCCTTACATTTCTGGTGCTTTCTGTATAAATCAACACATTTCCCTTACCTTTCTGGTACTTCCTGTATAAATTTCCCCGCCAAATTTTGGTCCTTTGTGTATAAAACAACGTGCATCCCCTACTTTTCAGGTGCTTCCTGTATAAATTAACGTTTTATAAATTAATCAGTGCTACTACATTCCTTACAGAAATGATGATGTATTAAAAGTGAATATTATACAAATCTGTGCCGAATCCAACCTTCATTTATACCTCTATCCCAAGTTAGGCTGATAAAAGTGTGTATTTTCCTCCAGGCCAACCACTCTCATCCTTCTGTGTGGTTATAAATAAAATGTGAGGCATAAATATGAAATTTAAAACCAGCAGCTGTTGCAGACTAATAGCTTTTCTGTTACTCTGCTCGTACATTTCAAACAGAGAAGGATTTTTCCAGTGTGCGATTCTCATAACATTGCCTGAATTTTCATTTCTAATGGTATGTCCCTAAGTCTTGCATCAATCTCAGATGTTCTTGTAGGAAACAAATAGTCCTTAGGCTCAGAGACGCAGTCCTCTACTTTTCCTCGACGTTGTTCTCAGTCAACTGAAACAGTGCTATTTGCCATAATGGCCCTGAAAAAATTTCATCTCAATTTTGTTTTATAGAGTGAGCAATGTGATATTAGTCTGTCATATCATACCTCTTTCATTACAATACATTACATTACATTACAGGCCACTAGTTTGTCAAAGGCACCATCTAATCCAAGCACTTTTCCAGAAAGGGTTTAAGCAGTCATTCACAGTGAATTGCTGTGCCCTTGAAGTATAATTCCACGTCTTTATCTCCACACACACACACACACACACACACACACACACACACACACACACACACACACACACACAGATATATAGAGAGAGAGATAGAGAGAGAAATGTGGATTTATCTTTAAACAAATCCAGTTAAATAACAAAATCTTTCAACAAGCACAAGAAATATTTCTGCAACAAAACCACATGTCACGCTAAAAGTGTTGTTTCCTTAGCAATGTGTTACTCCGATAGCAAACATGGTCTGGCTTTCAATATTTATCATAGCATTTACCATAACATTTACAATGCTGTTTACCATTTTGACCCCTTCCTACAGTAATACAGGAGACACCGGTGTTCAGAACTCAAACAAAAAAAAAAAAAAAAAAAAAGACTTCAGAATATTATAAATTTAAAAAATATTTGTTCTAGGTAGAGGTTACTTTCTGTTCCTGCTGGCTTTATCTAGGTTTCTGTTTATAGGCCTTCATTTCCATTGCCTTCTCAGAATAAATCTCATTGAACATTCCACACCATGATTTAAACATTGGATCCAAATATTGTCTTACATCGCCACTAATCTATGATATATCTTTTAGTCTTACATGTTCTTTATTGCTGTTTTGCGTAAGTGTGTGTTCTCCAGGAGCACAGGTGATGAACTGCAAGCATGATTTAATGATAAGCCTCAGTAGTTGGAAGTAAACAAGTGTTTAGGATGTCTTTTGTATGCAGTAGCTTTACAATTTTCCTTCGCTAGAACAAATCTGTTCCGGCATGCCAATGCCCCTGTGCGCAAAGTGAGGTCCATGAAGACATGGTTTGCCCAGGTTGGAGCGGAAGAACTTGAGCGTCCTGCACAGAACCCTGATCCCAACCTACAGAACAACATTGGGATGAAGGGGACCCTTCAAGACTCCAATCTTTGCAAACCGTGTCTTTATGGACTTTGCTTTGTTCACAGGGACATTGTCATGCTGGAGCATGTTTAGGCCTGTTGGTTCCAGTGAAAGGAAATCTTAATGCTAATTGAATTGGGTCCTTCCAACTTTGTAGCAACAATCAGGGGAAGCCACTTATGGGGACTGTTATGGTCATGTGTCCACAAACTTTTGACCATATAGCGTATATCTTCTTCTTCTTTTACGTCTTTATTTAAGTGGGTTCAATGTGGACAGTCAATCACAGGGCTAACATAACATACAGAGACAGACTGACTCACGAAAGTGAAAATAGGAACTAACGTTTCGCTCTGGAATGTTCCACAACACTAAATCTAACTACAAACCATTAAAATGCTTGATGTTTTTGAACATTAATAAATTAAGCATTTTATGTAATTATTGGCAAATAGCACTCCAAACTGTTCTGTAAAATAATACACTTTGTGGGTTCGTGCGTCGTTCCACGACATGCGTTTATTTTCGTATAACAGCATGGACTGTCTTGCGATTTTCCTCACTTACATATTTTTTATGTATAATTTCTCAGTAGCCTACGTTATCCCAACGTCCCCAATTTGATAGCTTATGCTGTGTTGTCATTATTCCTATAAATATTCATACAATTCCCATTTTACTTTTAGGTAGCCTTTTCTATAGTCAGTGGCCTTTTCTTAGTAGCCTCTGGTGCTAACAAATTAGTCAGCAAACACACCTGCATATTTCAACATGTTTTTAGTGCTTAAGTACAGAAACATTGTTATAATGACAAATTTGTTATGAAACAGGAATTATAATTATGTATATACATTTTACACGACGGAACAATATCACTCCAGTCCCATCTGAACCTAGTCAATGAGACAAGTGAGTGAAGCGGTGTTCCGTGGACTGTACCACTACTGACTTCCTCCCCTGCTGCTTCTTTAACTGTGTGGTGGACTGTACTAATCCAAGTAGAGAAAAGGGGTCGGGGGGGAGATGCTGCTCTTATAAGCCTGCATCTGTGAGGAGAGATGCGAGTCGGTGGAAGTTTCAGAGCCGGACAGCAAGCTGATACACCGCTATGGCTTGAGCTCTGGCGTTAAATTCTCACGTTAAAAAACAAAAAAACAACAAAAAAAGGCAGTAAGACGGAGAGAGACTGTGCGCGAGCCGAAGCGCGAGCTTTTTCTTTTCTTTTCCGTGACGCAAAATTTCCGAGCGGAGACTCAGGATCAGCACCGGCACTTCAGCAGTGTGTGTGTGTGAGTGTGTGTGTGTGTGTGTGTGAGAGAGAGAGCAGGACTGTAAGAGTGTGTTGGAGGAGGATGGAGAGGAAGCTCAGGATGGTGCGCTCGGGATGCAACTGGCTCTTCTGGATCCTCAGCATCAGCATCAGCATCAGCATCAGTGCTCATGCTGCTTCTCCATCCACCCGTAAGTTCCACTTGATGCCTTTAGAGCTTCTGTGGCTTCATGTCAAGTGTGTGTGGCCTTTTTTTGGAACAGGACCCAGGCTGGCAGTTCATGAGAACCTGACTTTTTTTTTTTTTCTATTGATTTTGACATTTTTTTTTTTTTTTTTTGTCAAATTTCTTTCCAGTTTCCATTTCACCTCTCCGTCTCGGCTCTTATCGTTTTACTCTGCATTGCCAAGCTGCACCATTAACCACATTCGCAAACTACACTGCTCAGAAGCACATCTTTCTTTGTGTGGTTATGGAGTGCAGGGAATGTATTTATTTTTTAAATAACCAGTGTTTGGATACTCCTTGATATGCTGATTTCATAACTCATGTCATTGAGAAAAACAAAAAGGTGCAGTGTTGCTGACTAGTGCAAAACCGATACGTCTGATTCACCATCTGAGATTGAGTAAATTGTTCTCTCGTGTTTAGTCTATGTTATCTTCACCATCATATTTTTCTGCGTGAAAAAGGATGAAATCCGAGGAATTTCTTGTTTCATTGTCAGCAGGCAGGATGAGCATCTAAATGTGTATGCGTATAGTTACATATCACTTACTCCTAGTCTGATTTGAGTACAGCTCAGTGTCAACCACCTTCATACACTTTCTTAACAGAAGCTTCGAAGCATTTCACTTAGAACGCTCTCTGTCGTTCTCTCCGTATTTACACTAAGTTCTATATTTGAAGCGCTCAGATTAATTCATCTAATTATGGGGAGTAAATTGGCTACTCACTCGTCTTAGCAAAACTAATCGAACACACGGACAGGGTGTAATCACGCCATTAGTTTTTGTTCGGGCGCACACAATAGGAGGCACAATAGTCAAAGCGGTTATACTACTACTTCGTGTTTTAGACAAGCCACTTTGTAAAGAACATAATCAACGACAGGGTGGTGATGCGGCCTGACTCGAAGCAAAGTTACCATTGAAACCTTGAAAGTTATTTTCTTATAGCAATACAGCTTTTCATGTCCTAATTAATGACATAACATACTTTTATCCACTTGCAGCTACATGTAATGTTGTGGAACATCAATGAAAAAGTTAGTTTCTGTTACCGCTTGTGTAATAGCAGTCATTTATTTTAGAAAAAAAAAGACAGATTGTGATTTTAAATCTTTCCCGATGAAGCACTGTCCCTGGAGACTCCATCCATAAATGTTAAATAAATGTCTCCTTACTGAAACTTTACCATATCCACTAAATATATACAGTATAGATTTTTCTTTGTTAAACCATAAAACATTGTTTAATGGCTCATTATGAGCCTTGGATTATGCGACGCAATCATAGAAATTGTTACTGTAGAAATGAATAAAAAATAAAAAGTGTGTAATTGTATGCGGTGGTGAACTTGGAAAGAGTCAGAAAATTGTATCAGTCGGAAATTTATCAGTTTTATCGGTCAGAGATGAAGCTGTAACTAGATTTTCTGACATGGAAAAATCTTCAAGTCCAGTTTCAGGGAAACACGACTCGCTGATTCTTACCGTCGCCATGACGGTTATGTTTTCAATGCGGTTTGTTTGCTTGTTTTGCTCATTTTTCTAGCTATAAGCAGGACTGTGTAAATGTACCAAAACTGATTTCCATGAAACTTGGTGGAAGGGTGTAACATGGTAGGAAGAACCCATCACACCTTATAGCGGATCTGAGTCACGGGACAGAGTTTCCATTACACTAATGTAATGCCTTACATTAAGGCCTTTGTGGAAAAACACCTTAAAATCCAGTAGACGGCAGAAAAATGTAGTAGTGACGAAACATAGCCAATGTAGAAATTTGAAATATATCCAGACATGTAAAGTGGTCACGGTTCCAGGTTTGCATTTCATATAGAAGAGTTGACAACTCCTCTTGGCGGAGGTCTGAGCTCTTCGAGTGCCCTTCAAGTTTTTTTAAATTATTCTTAACTTAAAGAGCGAGATATAATCATATCTGATATTTCCAGCAGATAGTATGTAATTAATCTGAAATCAGAGTGTTGTGAATGAAAGAAAGGTTAAGAATGGATTAAACACTGCAAAAAAATAAAAGACAGAAATTCCTCCATACTGTTTTGACATGATGGATTGACATGTCGGAGAAAAAGGAGGACAGTCAGCAAATCCCTCTGAGCAACCTGCTGAAGAAATCAGTCACTTCATTTGGGCTTGTCAGAGACAATGCGGTTTATTCGAAAAACAAATTCATAACGCTGTAATGAACAAGCTGATGACTCATCATGTAGTCTGTATTTATCCTGTAACCTATTTTTACTCTTAGGTTCTGATGCTAAGGAATAAAACAACAACAACAACAATGGAACACCAACAGAATGATCAAACATGATTACCGTTAAACTGACCTTATTGAAAGGTAATGCAGATCCGGGCTAGCCAGCTTTGGTTTACTTTGCTGGAGGTGCCATTACTTTACCTTGACTCAGTAATAATCTGATGATATTTGAATACATCAGTTCAACTTCATCTTATTTCTTATAAAAATTTTTTATTACAACATTTCCTGAAGAAAAGCCTGAAGGATGGTTTTTTTTAGAGATTTATATTCATCGTGGGTTACAGACACAGGATGCGAGTATTCATTATGTTGCAGTAAAACCTAGGACAGTGACAGCTATCTGCATATTATCAAGTGTTGGATCATGATGATCATTAGGAGCGGCCCTGAGTAAATCCTGAGCTGGGGCCTTGTTTATTAGCGGAATCCTGAGCAAATCCTTATTTATTAGGGAAAACCAAGAATCCTTGTCATCAATAGGCTGAAGCACATAATCCATAATCGCACATAAAAATCGGAAAAGCGGAATAAACATGCAGTTTATTTATAATTAAGTAAATGAGGCTTAGAAAAGCACATACAGGACGAAGAACACGAAAGGGAATAATAGGTTGCCGGAAGCAATCGAGTCGATATATAAATGATGGAATGATGGAATGGGGTCTAAATGGCTTCCACTCCAGGACAAATGAATCATAAAGTTGATTTTAGTCCCTGCATCCATCCATCCATTATCTATAGCGCTTTATCCGTCTGGGTGGCGGGGAAGCTGGAGCCAATCCCAGCATCTTGG